>MU682962.1:206180-222031 GCA_026770625.1 Nicotiana glauca | reverse complement strand
AAGATACTCTACTCTTAGAAGCTAGCAGTACTTACATTGTTTCCCCTCTTATGGGACGATTGATGTTAATGTTTCCTCGGTACTGGGTGACTTATAGTCAGTGATGTATATATTTCGGGATGGATCTTCCCTGGGTCGTATGAACTATATACAATACTGAGTGGTTGATTATTTGAGTGGAAGGTGGGATACAGTGAGGTTGAGTACTCTGAGAGTGTGAGTACATAATTCATCTTTGAGATACATGACATTGGCATGCATATATGACATACATACATACATAGAGACACATTTTCTTCGTGATGTACGATATCACGTTATTCATGATATTTTACACCCATTGATATGTGGTCATAGAGAGGTATCTCACACTTGCTATCTGGAAAGAAAATAAACATCTTATTTATTGTGAAAAGGAGCTTTGGAAAAGAAAATACAATTTTTCAAACTATCTCATATTTCACGACGTTTTCGGTAAAGAATTTGGGTTTTTACTAATACTCTTGAAATGTAGCAACCCCCTGGGAGGCTACTACTTAAGAAACAAATCAAATTCCTTACTTACAAAATATTAAAAGAGATATTAATTAAAAATATTCAGAATAATTTAGTAGCGGAAATAGGCCCATGCAAAAAAAATTCAAAGTGCAATATTTTTTTTTTATTCCTGATAATACATCATAATTGTTTTTTTTTATAAAAATACAATGTCAAAATATTAACCTAATATGATATAACCTTTCTTGAATAATCAACAGATTTAAAGCAACTTCCTAATAAATTTATACTTTCATCAAACATCACTATATATTTTTATTATCCCAAAAATTTTAAACTATCGGGTATATATAAAAAGGAAACTAGTTTTCTCCTTTGTACATATTTACAAGACAAGTGTAAATTCAACATATTACAATACTTGAGTTCTTGACACACACAAAAAAAACAGCAACATAAGTTTCCAAATTTAAGTTACAATACTTTTGATCTTAAAATCCAACAAGTCTCCAAATAACGTAATAATGTGACATATATATATCAATGTATATATCAGGTATATTCTGTATATCATGTATATCAGGTACATGTCCCAAAACTATGCAAAACCAAGGTGCATATGCAATTGTGATCTTCAAGTTCTCCAAAAAAACTACTGCATCATGGCCATCTTCAAATTTTATCCCGAACATTACCTACGATAGAAAACAACTATCGCTAAGCATAAAGCTTAGTGGTGTATAAACTTTAGGCTTGGAGCTATTAAATTCTCCAATTTCCCTCTTTAGTCATAGTTAGCCCAATTTAACATAATTGAAAACAAGTGAACAAATATATCAAACATATCAATATCAAACCTTGAAGTGCTTCCAATTATAGATAACAATGTTCAAGAGTCTAGAAAGTGTATACTATCAATTTAAGAGAGTATACCAAATATCTATTCTTTTTTTTTCTCTCGCCCAATATGTACGTCATGCCATCACACTAAGCATAATCATATATCAAGATGGACCGAAGCCCCAAATCAAGAAGGGTCAAAACCCAATATACAAGAGAATCAAGAACAATATTAAAAATGGCTTCCTAGTTCGTATTTAATATGGACAAATTCCATAATTCAAGACGAACTACAAATCCAAAGTCAAGATGGCAAAAGATCCGAATCAAGAGGCATGCCAAGATGAATGACAAAGGCACTGCCACAAGAAGGACAAAGTCCCAACAAGAATGCAAAATGATCAAACAATCCGCACAAATGGGCGATTTAGCAAATATCTTACCATACTTGATATAATACGAATATAACAATATAAATTGAAGACAAATAAATAAATATCCAGTTATTTCCAGAATATTCAAGCAATCAAAAGAGTACAAGTTTATACACAAATCTCGGTGTTTTACCACAATACAATTCAATCACAACTTGGGGATGTTCGAATTGTCTACGCCGTAAACAAATCAAATTTGCCCACTTCCTCAATACTCCCCCTTTGATTTCTCAAGGATTTATATACCTTAAATACATAATCAAATATCTACATAAGTTTAGTAATTTAACAAGTCAAACAAACATGATATTGGTGAAAATTACCCAAAAACGTTTGAATAAAAATTCTGGAAAGATTCACTGTTCTGAGTTGTGACTCAGATTTGAAGATCTATACAGACAAACTAGATTTTATAGTCTTCATAAAAGTTGTAGGTCTATGTCTTAATATTTCAGAACATCTTGAATCACCCGCATATCAATTTTGTACAGAAAATTATGCTAAAATTACTAACAGCAGTACAAGGAGTATTTCAAAAATAAAAATCTGGGCAGCACCTGCCCTGAACTTCATGATCGTTTTTGAAGTAAATACCGACAAAACTAGATTTTAGTTCCTTCATAAGAGTTGTAGATTTATGAAATACCTTTCCAAAAAGTCCTAGATCATTCAAATCGGAGCTTTGTATGAAAAGTTATATATAAAATAATAAAAATGAGTTTAGAAACTTACCAAGAGGAACAACTTGATCTTCACCCAAAAACGAAATTTCTTGTTGATTTAGTAGAAAATCACTGATTTTTCAAGAAAAAAATCTATTTCTATGGAAGAGAGATAGATAAAGATAGAGAGATATAGAGAGAAATAGAGAGGTAGAGAGAAAGAGAGAGATAGGAAGATAGTCTTCCTTTTTTCATTTGAAGATTAAACCAAAACAAATGGGTTTGGATAGAAAATAAAATGGTTCCCCAACTACTAAATAATTTTAGATAAATACAAAATGTTGAAAAACCCAAAAACTTAGTTATAAACTATATTTAATAACAACTAATCAAACAAATATTAAGTGTTACATATAGCAACACCATGGAGCTTCATTGCCAATATTAACACAACCCAAATTAAGAATTTTTTTTATATATTGACCATTTCATATTTAAAAAGGGCAAGTTGAAATATTTCTTCGTTATAAAAAAAATGTTCAATCAAGAATGCAAATATTATAAAAATTTTGGGGTGTTACATGAAAGGCGAAACTATTTTGGGAAAAATGTGAAAAGCTAAACACGTTATCTCTGAGTTAATTCCTTATTTATATGCTTTACATTGTTATGAATTGTTATTGGATATTGATGTTGGACTCGACCTATGTTCCAGCTCATTACTGCTTTCAACCTAAGTTTAGGCTTGTTACTTTTTGAGTACATGAGGTCAGTTGTACTCATACTGCACTTCATGCATAGTGCGTGCAGATACCGGATGCCGATGTTGCTGCGTTTGATGGTTACTGGATTTGAAGGCGTACCTGCATTTCTGCTGTAGCTGCCTCTTGTTCACAGTAGCCTTAGATTATAAAATTCTGTTTATGTACTGTTCAAACAAAAGATGTATTCTTTTCATGTCAGCTTTGTAAACTATATTCTTAGAAGCTCATGATTTGTACTACCAGTCCTTGGGAAATGTAATAGATCCAGATGATTTAGTTTGTTTAATTGACTTATTAACAATATTAAAATTGTATAGTTATTAGTTGACTTACCTAGAGGGTTGGGTTAGGTGCCTTGGGTCGTGACAATCCTTCAGCACTATTTAGGTTTTTAAGGACTCGTTCTTGCTGAAACTAAAAAGGAAGCATGATAACTAGTGAATTTATAATTATAATAATATTACAACAACAACAATAACAACAACAAACCCAGTTTGATCCCAACAAGTGGGGTCTCGGGAGTTATAATAGTATTAAATTGAAATAAATTTTAAATTAAATTATTGACTTATGATTGAAGTTTTTCACGAGACCTTCTTTATTTATTGGGTTATTATACACGATTAACATATATGATCATCTTTAGAAACTTATATTTTTATTTTATTATTTAAACATAAATTTTAAATAAAAATAGTACTCATCGAGATGTAGGGATAGCAGTGGGGCGGTGCGGTTGCGGGGCGAGGCGGGTTTAGACCTATGCGGGGCGGGGCGGATTTAGGCTTATGCGGGGCAGGGCGGGGCGGGTTAAAATGGAAAATTTTCAAATTCTAGCGGTGGCGGGTGGAAAATTTTCACCAAAAACGTTATATGCTGTTATTATTAGCAGAGCAGCTGCTCCATAACTTGAAATATGTTGCAAATACAAAAATACCCCTATGCGCTTTGAGGAGAATTGTACCTTGTAAAGTTTTTGAACCTCTAAGCTACTATATTTTTAGACTGTTACATGAGGATTAAAAACAAGTAAAAATTAGATTTTGCCTTATATATATATGTATATATACTGTAATTTTTATCCCTAAATCCGTCCCTTTTAGTAGTATATTAGCCTTTTAAATTATTTAATGAATGAAATATGAATATCATTTTAGATTTTAATATTAAATAACTGATGTTTACATTTTGATATCATTCTATAACACGAAGTTATTAAAATAAGTTTTTGTTTTCATATAAATAAAATAATCGAAAAAAATACGAAAACAAGCACCTTCAGTTGGAAGGATATTATTTGTCATGAAAGTTCGAGATATGCTAGCATGTATTTTATTTTTTATGGTTTCCTACCCGGTATCCGGTATGGGTATTGGGATCCGACTAAATTCGAATTCGCACCGAAAAATTTATATTGGGAGTAAATTGCTCCCTAACAAAGACAACTCCATACCCAGAGCTCGAACTCGAGACTTCTGGAAATTTTTCAAATTCTGAAGTTGCATAATCTATTCTTTCTATATATAATTTACTTTTAAGAGGGCCTGCTACTTAATTGCTAAAACTAAAGAAAAACATGTTACGAGGCTACAATAATGGAAAATAACAAGTTTGCTATAATATATTTGAATATACTATATATTTGATTCGACGACAGCAAATAAATGAAATAGAGTAATTTCTTATTGTTATTCCATGAAGACTAGTATTATTTTTGAATTTTCAATATAGAATGGTAGCAATATAGAATATAAGTGTTCTAGTGGTATTTTGGAGTATTACGATTTACAATCACATCTATATATTGACCGAAAAAATTAAATATGGCATAATAGTTTGAATATTTTATAGGAGAATGATGTAATAATTAACAAAGGGAAATTACCAGCTATGTCCATTTATAAGTAGCTCATTACAAAAATTGGCCAATTGATAAAATATTACTAATATTAGCCAAATTAGCCAATTAGCTATTTGTAGCAAAAAATATCAAATTTTGGCTTTGTTTTGAGTGGGTGTTATTAGAATAGATTGGGCACAACATAAGGAGCTTGAATATCAGTTTTGGGACGATTTGGTGAAGTTTTGAGGTGGTTTGAATTGAAAATTCGAAATAAAAGTTGAACATGAAAAAAAATGATATGTTTATCACATATGTATCATATTTGTATCGATTGTGTATCACATGTATATCCATGTATACATGTGTGTGATATACATGCGTGATACATGTGTCGCAGAAGACTTTTTTGAACTCGATTTAATTACGAATTTTGATGCAAAACCAGTCCAAATCACCTCCAATCTTCCTCAAATTTTGTATATTGACTTATCTATATATTTTCAATGAATTTCAACTATACCCATTGAAAAAGTTGTTTTTTTGTTTAGATTTTTAGAATATTGTATAGATTTTTATATTTCATCACCTTATTTGCTACCCCGTCCATTTAATTTCCTTTCCGTCTTATATAAGATGTTGCTAATCACACTTAAAAATATGGAAGGTGTTTTTGGATGTGATTCTTTGAGAAAAAGAACCCTATTATTTGGGGTTTTAATTTTTGTTGGCTAGTTTTGGTAAATTTATGACTAATGGCTTGAGATTGGTAAATTAAAATTTATTTGGGACATTTGTGTAAGTTTCTCTTATTTATTTTTGTTAGACATAGGTTGTTTAGAAGGAAACAAAGCAAAAAATTAAAAAGCAAAGAAGAAATACAGGAAAAAAAATAATAAATGACAAAAAGGGAAAAAAAGAAGAAGACTTCAATGTGAGTGGGGCAGGGCGGGTTGATGCGGAGCGGGACAAGACAAGTTAGAAATATATAAAAATGCTATGCGGGGCAAGGCGGAGCGGGTTAAAAATTTTTGGGGTTGAACAAAACCCGTCCCGCAACCGCCCCATTACCATTGCTGTCGAGATGAAATGCGAAAAAGAAGTGGAGAGAATACACGTGTAATGCAAAAAAGAAGAAGAAGTTCAATTCACAAAAGAACAAAGACCGGAAAGGAAAAAACAAAGCAAAGAAAAGTGGGTGGCGTCAGCGACATGCAATGGTTTAGTTAGTAAAATACGCTAAAGTCACAAGTGTAAACTGTGTGTGTATGCGTGAGAGCAAGAGACTAATGCTTACTCTCTGATTTGGGTCTTTTCGCTACTCACTTCCCTATTCTCTTCTCTCCACCTCGTACGCAGCTCCAAAATACCCAAAAGCTACACAGAAGGTGAAAGAATGACCAAGTTCATCAGTCATCATTCTAATCAAATGTAATTATCCTTCTTTCTTGTTCCTGTTGTAGAAGGAGTATTAAAGAGAGTTGTAGAATCTGCTTTAAAAAATCCAAGCTTTCATCTTTTTCCCTTTTCTCTTGCTGGGTAAGTTGCTTTTATCATTAGCTTGCACATTCTCCTATTTGGATGCTATTGCTTATTCTCTATGTGTGTGCGCTGTTGCTTTCGACTTCATTTTGATAGTAATTGCTTGTCCCCTGAGTCTCCTTATTAGTCCTTTACATGCCTTCTTTATTTTCAAGTTTAAAAAGATGTGTCTTTTTTTGTTAATAAAAATATTAGGTGATTTACTCCCACATGGTTGGTAGAGGTACCTTGGAGGGGTGTTTGGATTGGCTTTTAAGTTTGGTCAAATCAGCTTTTAACCACTTTTAAGTTTTTTTCCGTGTTTGGCAAAGTTAAAAAGTGATTAAAATAAGTTAAAAATTGCTTAAAACAAGCCAAAATCAATACCCAACTTATTGTTTTTTTGGCTTAAAAACTATTTTTGTCGAAACGCCACTTTTTAAAAGCCAATCCAAGCCGGCTCCTAGTACTTTTGTTGATGGAATAGTTTAGGCGCGAGCAAGCCGGCTCGGACACCATTGTCATATCGACGTATATCTATTTGAGCAGTAAATTCGAGCAATTTCCAAAGCGGCTTTGACGGTCTCAGTATTTTGCAGTTTTAGGTTGCTAGGACAGCTTTTTACATTTTTTTGTTTAATTTAGTTCTTGATGGGAAGACTGAGATTGAAATAGGCTGAAGGTCATATTCAGAAGATGGGTGGCATTTGCTCTAGAAGATTTGCCGCTGAGAGCACAACAGATGGTGGCATTCCACATAGTAATGGTGCTGGAATTGTTTATCCGTCACATAGATTGCCCACACAGCTAAATAGTGATCCTATGCAATCTCCGGCTGGGGAAAGCACTGATAACCAACTAAGTGAATCAGCATTATCTTTTCCAGAGGTGAATACGATTTCCCGCGGGGCTCCTATGGATGATATTGATGATGGAATTCCAAGCTTGTCCAGATATTTATCTAATAAATCTAGATCAACAAGGTCAAAGCAAGTTGCAATTGCAAAGGTGAGTAGTGTTAGAGCTGCTTCATCAACAAAAATATACTTTTTCGGCTTTACCGTTAAAAAAATTGCAAATATGAGTAGTCAGTCACATATGCTATGTTATTAACTTTGGCTTGACCTGGATGCATCTATCTTTTCTTTCATTGTTAGTTCTTTCTGAAAATTCTTGATCAAAGAGTTTATAAAGATAAATATCCCCCCTTGACAATAAGCAAATATGAGGGGCGGATCCACTTATACAAATGGAAGATTTCTCAGGCAAATGGATAAATCAAATGTGAAAGTGAGAAGAAGAAACCAAGTGAAGGAACAAAAGAAATGCTTTTATTGCTGTAGTGTTTGTTTTTTAGAGTATGTTATTTGAATCTAATAATGCAGGGAAACCCTGTTCGATTATGACAAGTTACTTGGTATGTTTTGCTTCATCTCTCGTAACTCCTCTCATAAAACTGTAGAATGCAATTTGATAAACCCCTGATGTCTACTAATCTTTATCACAACATCGGATACTGCATGACACAGATTGTCATGGTATAGCCTCCAAAAAGGATAAGGCTCAGTGGATTCTACTGGAATTTATTTATTTTTTCGCTTGAAAGGTTTCGGAAGTAAGTTCACTGTTGGGGAGAGTTGGTACAGTGGGGTTTGGTAAAGCAGTAGATGTTTTGGACACACTGGGTAGCAGCATGACAAATTTAAATCTAAGTAGCAGTTTTGCGTCAAGCATGGCAACAAAGGGAATTACAATATCAATTCTGGCATTTGAAGTTGCAAACACCATTGTAAAGGGGGCCAATCTTATGCATTCCCTTTCACAAGAGAATATTAAGCATTTGAAGGAGTTGGTTCTTCCTTCAGAAGGTGTGCAGCTATTGGTATCAAACGATATGGATGAACTCTTGAGAATTGCTGCAGCAGACAAGAGGTGTGAAAGATTCTGAGATAGCTTATTGCCGTAAGTAGATGCTACTTTCAGGTTTTGTGTGCAGAGTGTGAAATTCCTATTATTCTTGTAATATGACAGGGATGAACTGAAAATATTCTCCGGTGAAGTGGTTCGTTTTGGAAATCGCTGCAAAGATCCTCAATGGCACAGCTTGGACCGTTATTTTGAAAAGTATTTGCTATAAACTTTAGTCTAGTATTGCTTGCTTGTCATCCGAACAGTGAAATGAGTGTTCATATCATTTATAGTGCATTTCGTTATATTTAGGTTGGAATCTGAACTGACACCTCATAAACAATTGAAAGAAGAAGCAGAGGCTGTAATGCAGCAGCTCATGATTTTGGTTCAATATACAGCTGTGAGTTTTATCTCATTCGTTCTACTTTTTTTTTTAATCTCTTTGTGAGAAATAAAAGCACAGGAGAATATATTAAAGATACTTCTCAACTGTTGTCTTGCGGAGCTCAATTTTATGCCCGTACTTTACAACATACATAATACCTATTTTCCGATGTGGACACTAAGTATACTATATATAACACTCCCCCCAATCTGGTGCATATGATTCATATGTACCGAACTTGTTCATTTGACTTCACAAACTTTGTAACAATATCTTCGAAGAGTATTTTTTTCTGTGACGATCACTCAGTCTCAGTGTGTTTAGTCCTCTCATAGAATACCGGATTTGATACAAAATAAAGGGCAACTTGATTATCACACGCAAGTTTCATATGATGGATTCCTCCAAAATTCAATTCTCTGAGCAACTGTTTGACCCAAACTAGCTCACATGTTGCATAGCCATTGTTCGATATTCTGCTTCTGCACTAGATCGACCAACCACATTTTGTTTCTAGCTTTTCCAAGACACAAACTTGCCTCCTTTTTTTGGATGAAGTAAGTGATATCATTAATGGCATCAAGTAGATGCAAATAGTACAAAAGATAGTAAATGCAAAGGTGAGTCTGTTAGCTCCATTACAATATGCCCTATACTAAAGATAAGGAGCTAAGAAAGTTCAGTAACTTATCAATTACTCCAGCTATATAAAGATAAAAAACAAACTGAGAGTGTGATTAGGAGTTGATATTCCATCAAAACATCTTCGATTCTTTTCTGTCCAGATACCCACCAAAAAACACAGACAGGAATCATTTTCCAGATCTTCCTCTTGGACCTACCAACTTTCCAAGAACTCCAGCACATGAAGGCATCCTTAATCCTTTCATGTCCAAAAACGGAACATGTTCCAGATATCTGTAGCAACTGACAATGTAGTAGGGGACTGTTGGTTTCTATGTTCTGATGGCACAATCACATGTAACATCTGTTGACAATGTGTATGTTCCTTCTCTGGAGATTGTCATGAGTCAAACATGCTTCATAGAGTGCTTTTCTAGCTGAAACAAATCACCTTAGGGGGTAACTTTGTTTTCCAGATTAATTTTCATGGCCAATTATCCACCATCTCATTCTGGGCATGAAGAGTTGAATGTCCTGCTTTAACAGAGTATAGACCATCTGCTTTATCACTCCATCTTAGTTTGTCTGAAATCTGTTCATTGGTTAATGTAATTCTCTAATCTTTCAAGTAATTTGAGTAGCTCTTCGAGCTCCCAATCCTGTATGTTCCTTTTGAGCTGTGGGTTCCATGCATTTTCTGCTCTATTTTGTGAGATAGTGGAGTCTGGATTACTAGAGATAAGGAAAAGATTAGGAAAAGTGGAGTCTGCTCTATTCTCCAGCCACTTGTCTCTCCAAAACTTTATGTTTGTCCCATTACCAGCCTGCAACCTGCAGTTCTGGTAAAACAGTTTGGTTATGTTCTTCCACAATCCTATACGATATCTAGACGTAGACACAAAATTACCTCATACTAAAACACAATACCCTGCCCAATCAGCATTTGTGTATCCAACGATTTGCTCATCCTCTCGATTTTCGAAGAATAGTCCTTTGCCTGGGGCGGATTTTATGTACTGAGAATGGGGACAGCTGCATCCCAAAGAGTCCATAAACTAACTTACAATACTCATAAGAAAGGAAATGACATGCCTAGTCACTATGAGGTAATTCAACTTACCAATCCATATCTTGCGGGATTGTTAAGAGGCTCCCCTGCCCTTGCAGAAGCTTTGCATTCCGATCTATATGAGTGTCAATGGGTCTACAATTTGTCATTCCATATCCTCATGAATGTCTAAAGCATACTTTCTTTGGGAAGTAACAATACCTGATCTAGATTAAACGACCTTAATACCTAAAAGATATTTCAATTTGCCATAGTCTGGAAGTGCTAAAAGAGGTGTTACATCACATCCTGATATTGCTGATAATGACGATACTGTCAACATAAATAAACCAAATAAATACACAGAGCATCCTGGCTAACACATGACAACCTTAACAAACGAGGTTTTCAGTTAGTCAGCAGATGTCATCTATGCAGAAGAAATCAGGAAATTGTAAGCCACTTGTTCATGCACTGCCCAGTGGCCGCTGATATATGGAACATGTTCTACTGTATTTGGCTTAAGCTGGGTCATGCCACAGAATTTGAGAGAGGCACACACGAGTTGGACTCTTTGGACAGTTGATAAGACCATAAAAAAATTTGGCTGATGATTCCTGCAGTTATTTTTGTTGTTTATGGACCGAGAGGAATAGAAGACGTTTTGATGGAATCTCAATTCCAAATTACTCGCTTAAGGCTAAATGCTTCCTCAATTTGTTTTGCTGGACTAAGTTATCCCCAGTCATTAGTAGTGGACATTTTTCGGAGTTCGTTAGCACTCTTGTTCTAGATTGACACATTGTATAGGGTTAACAATTTCTTTTGTATTTTTGTTTCCTGTATTTATGCTCCTTGTAACTTTGCATCTTCTTGATGCCTTTTTTAACCTTACGTCATGACCAAAAAAAAAACTTCCGCTTCTAACCCTGCCTGTGGAGCATAGGCACTAATGACATTAATTGTCTCATTTCCAGGACAAGACTCAATGAGATAGTCCTATTCCCAACTCTCTTTACCTCTACATCCTTGTCCTTTAGTCCCCGTTCTACAATAATTCCCACTCGTTTATGTTTTATCTACCCAACAATACCTTTATTTATAACCCGCATTGTTGTTGTTGTTGTCTATATCTCTAGTCTTTTGCCCTGTCCATTTAGTTTCCTGGAGGCATGCAATGTCAACTTCCTCATTTTTAAGATTTCCACTATATCTATTGACCTTTCTGTCAAAGAGCCTATGTTGTAGCTACTTACCCAAATCTAACTCTCTTATAGCTTCCGTATCCTCATCCGTCCATGAGGTGGGAACCTTTTTTGTTTTTGCACCACATCGGAGCACCAATGTGGGGGGACTAGCTTCTTTACACACGCGCGTCCATGATGGCTTATCCTTTCATAGTTTGCACCACATCCAGGTGTTGACGTGGGGGGACTAACTTCTTTGCCCATACCTTCTCACGAAGTGGGAACCCTAACTCATATCATATACACCCAGGCGGCGATTTGATGGAAGACCTAAGCTTATTTTCATCACTCTCAGTACTGATGTAACGTGTGCCTAGTTCATCACGTCCCAAAGCTATATATATATATATATATTTATTCTGAGCATTCATTATGAATTGGCTAGTCTTATGCTGCTGCCAACCTACTGCAACCCTCCTCTGTCATTCCGATTTGGGACCGGCATTGTGACTAAAACTCGTACAGGCGGAGTTAGAGAGCTTTGCGCTTATCACAAAAATAAAAAATAAAAAAAGCAAAAGCAAAAAAGGAAAAAAGGAAAAAAGAAAAATTATAAAAGAAGCTGGACTGGGGGCTTTATTTGCTCATTAATTCATTTACTGTAACTGGGGACATCTACTTGCATTGCACTTCCTTCAAACCAGATTAACCAGCTCAGGCTTTAGTAAGGAGAATTTTTTGCTTTTTGCAGGAACTATACCATGAATGTCATGCATTGGACAGATTTGAACAAGATTATAGTCGTAAGGTTCAAGAAGACGATACTTCAAATCCTACTCAGAGAGGTATCCCATATCAACAGTTATTCCCTGTTAAGTTTGTTTTTCCTTAAAGCAGCTTGAAGCTCTATTTTCCATGTATGAACTCAATGGGTTTAGTGTTTGCCGTATTCTTATTGTCTACCAGCATAGCAATTTTTTCATGTTGTGGTGTCTTCAGAGCACTCCATATGTCGGTATGTATGGGGTTCATTGAACAGGTTACTAATGTAACAATGTTTAGTGAATGTTCGCATGGGGAAATCTCAAAGGTCATGAGTAAAAAGGGGGGAATTTAGAAGGAGAATGGGAAGCAACTCTGGATTTGCATTTTATAATTCTTCTGAATAATCTCTTTTTTGAAGACTTCGTTTAGGGAATAGGCATCTCTCTGAAATAGAATCAAAAGCAAATCTCACACTTCCGTCCGTATATCAACTCTTGTACTGCAAGTTGTAAATACTTCAGTTAATCTATTCTAGAGAAAACACGTGACTTCAAAACAAGACAAGTTGCCAGCAAAGATAAAAGTTAAATAAATGTACGTTGGTCAATACGCTAATTTGAAGCCTTAATATTAGTGGGAGACTTCTAATTATGGTTTGTTGCCTTCAGGTCCAATGACCAAGTACTCTTGTAAAAAGGTCTGATCTCTAAGTGTCCAAGCATTGGATACTAACATATTTTAATAGCCAAATATAATTATTAGAAGAGATTGTTTGCACTTGATATTGCATTAGTCTGGGAACAAGTCAAATTTCCTTTAGAAAAACCGCAAATGGAAATCCTACTTTCTCATATCTGTGTCCTCGTCCTGCCTTGGGGCTATGCAGGGAAAATTGGAGGAACCCTACTCAAAAATGACTTCAAGTTCATTTTGTGTAGAAGTCAAAAGAAGGCTTTGTAGCACAATTCATGTTTCCTCATGGGAATTGAGGGAATGGTGTAGAATGGACTATAGGAAGCAGTCAGGCAGTGACAGTTTGCAATAGTTGCATAGCTGGTAAATTTTTTGGTTCTTGTTTGATCGTTGAATGAAAGATTAGGTGGTACAAGCAGGGAAATCTCAACCAGGTGGAGGGAATTTATAATGATGTATTGATCCTTCTTTTAGTCTTTGGTTGTAGACACCCAACATACTTCTCTATACTTTCACGTGTGGTGAACCATAATTGTGGATCCTTTAGTTTTTAGTTCTTTCTAAAATAAACTGACAGGTTGTGGGTTTTGGCGTTGATTACTTAGTCTTCATGAGTTGTGAGTAGTTTTTACTGAGTCACCTCCTTTCAGAATCTTTTCCTCTCAGACCAGTCCGTATTAACTATAGACTATTTTGTCTGTTGATCTAAAGAATTTCTTGTTGAACATGTGGGGTTATTAGATGATCGCTTGAAAATTAATCACTTTGCAGATCAATATTGGTTTTTTGGTTCACAAGATTAAATTTTTCAATGTAACTACCAAAGTAAAATGATTTAAATCAGATCCTGATTAAGGCAGGTTAATTCAAACTCTTAGTCCAAAAAAGATGTTAGGTTTGATATAGATTAGCACCTGAGTGTTTCTTAATCCTCTTTGTTTCTTGTGCATTCTTGCCTTCTTCTTTTTCTTTTCCCTTTCTTTTTCTCATTTGCTGCATGTTTGGTATAATATTCTATGTTTAATTTTGCGTAGGAGATAGCCTTCCAATTTTAAGGACAGAGTTGAAAAGTCAAAGGAAGCATGTCAAAAGCTTGAAAAAGAAATCCCTCTGGTTCAAGATATTGGAAGAGGTAGCAAGTCAATGGTGATTTATGATCTCTTTTGTTTTTGAAATTAACAATGGTAATTTGATTTCTACTTGGTGGGCTTGTTACATGATACGTATTTTATATAGCATGAGATGTTTAACTGTTGTAAATAAATTTATCAGATTTCTTTGAATTGATCAATCTTACACTCGTAATTGAAGGTAACAGAGAAGCTAGTGGACATTGTGCATTTCCTTCATCTGGAGATCCATGCTGCATTTGGCTACGCTGGTAATGCATTAGAAACTTCAATTTAACTTCTCTTGTGGTGCTTTGTTGCTGTCATGTCTGCGATAGTTGGATGAGTGATTGCTGTTATCTGATGCTTTTTTTTTTCCACTAATGTTTGTAGTCATGTTTTATTGTATATCCTGAGAGATTCATTTTTCGATGAAACTTTCTATGTTAAATTGTTGATAAGTATGACTAAGCTATACCTCGATTTGATTTTATCAAACTAGTGGGAGCTTAGTGGACTGGGCTATCCTGTTTTTATGCTTGGCGTGAAGGTATGTACTACCAGTGATATCTATCAAGTTGTCTGTTGAAACAGATGGTTTCTGCTGTTGAAGCACGTCCAGTGATCTAGGGGAATCATTGGTCTTGGATGAATTTTGGGTAATCTGCTACTAGTATTGCAGATAACAGAACTATAGTTTCTAAAAATTTTGCTTATTGCTCAATACTTGTGTGTGATGTTACAATTACACTAATTGTACAATTAATGAGTTGATCCAATGGTCCCTTCTGAAATGGCGTATTATTTCATTTGGAGGATAGAAACCCATGGAACTCACTTATGAACTTTTTTGTTTAATCATAATAATTTTGCATTACTGTGCTGATTTTGCACAACATATCTAGTTAAAATTGTATCAGCCTGTCTCGGCTAGACTGCACATGGTTTAGTGACTAGATTGGCAAGTTTGTGGTATCATTATTACCGTAGTCTTGATGACCCATGCAGATGGAGATAGACCTGTGAAAAACAACCACGAGAGGTTGGGATCTGCTGGTCTTGCATTGCATTATGCAAATATAATCACTCAGATTGATATACTTGTAAGCATCCCACGCCCATTATTTGAAAAATCACTGTTATTTTCAGCACACTTGCTCTTAAGTATTTTGTCTTTACTTCCATCCTTCCATCCAACCTACTTTTGTTCTCTATTGGTAATGCGGGGTTATGGAATGTGGAACACAAGTCCTGTTCTTTCTCTAGCTAGCTAAGACACCTTTTCGGTGTACATATCAACAACCCTCCTCTATGCTGGTATATGCTCTCATTGTGCTTCAAGACTCCCAGAAGAAATTGGATTGAAGCTCACCAATCTACCATTGATTTTGTGAATTTCAAATCTTTTCTTGAATTTGATATCTGCCAAGCTTTAGTACTTTTTGACAGGCTAATGGGCAATTGAACCTTCACATTAGTAATTCATCTGGAAATTTCCTCTTTACTTTTATGCAAAATCTTTGTCCTTCAATTTGTTACTTGTTTTTTTTTTTTTTTTTTTTTTTTTTTT
>MU682962.1:187528-206042 GCA_026770625.1 Nicotiana glauca | reverse complement strand
ATTTTTTTTTTTTTTTTTTTTTTTTTTTTTTTTTTGCATCTTTATTCTGTTATAACAGTTTTGGAACATTAAGAATTATGCTTATTTCACTTGCTAAAGCGCACCTTTTGATTCCTTTGATTACAACGCTAGTTCGTTGGTAGTCTTATATACAATTTTCCATTTCTTGTAGACATCCCCAGAGTGTTCAATAACAAAAAAGTTCAAATTCATTTTGAAGTGCTTATGTTCCTCTAATGTTGACTATTGAGTTAAATATTGGATCCATAACTACTCAGCATTTAGAAGTCCATAATCGTCTAACTATTTTGCCCCTACTTTCTTACTGAGATTACCAAATTCCTCGTGTTCATTATGTTGATCTACTGTTTTGATTGAGCCAACATCAAGCGGTAAGTTGGCTGTTCTATTCCTTACTTTTGTAAGGTTAACTTGGTTAAAATAAATTGCAACAGTAGGACTAATTTGATCGGTCCAACATAATCACCTTAGATGATTCAGGTGATGAGTCCAACATAATAGCTACTTTTGACTATAACCAGGGACCAAAGCATTTCAATCTGCACCATTACCCCCTTCAATTCCTTTTTTTTCCCCGCTTCACAGCCCTCTGAGCTTATTCTTTTGCCTGAATCAACAAATTTAACTTACTTTTNATTTTTCCAAATTCTTTCCCTTTCTTCAATTGGCAAATGAAATTCCCTCTTACTTTTCTAGCTCTACCATTTTCTTTCCCTTTCTTTTTATTTTATTTTTCCAAATTCTTTCCCTTTCTTCAATTGGCAAATGAAATTCCCTCTTACTTTTCTAGCTCTACCATTTTCTTTCCCTTTCTTTTTATTTTATTTTTCCAAATTCTTTCCCTTTCTTCAATTGCCAAATGAAATTCCCTCTTACTTTTCTAGCTCTACCATTTTCTTTCCCTTTCTTTTTATTTTATTTTTCCAAATTCTTTCCCTTTCTTCAATTGAATTCGTCTTTTTCACTTCCTTCTGAATTCTAATTAAAAGAAGAAATAAAAATATAGAACGACTTGGCATTGGGATTGACTCAGGCTCTCAATCAGTACAAGCTAATTCTGCGAAATTTCCCTCTGTGGAATTGACTTTACTGCTTCCCTGCCTTATCACTTATGCCTCCTCGCGTTTCTCCTTCGACATGCTGTTCCCAGATCTAATCAATAAAGCTTGGAAGAGAGGTTATATTTGTCAGAATCTTCTTCTTTTTGGCTTATGCTGAACATAATGTTCTGTTTCTCTCTGGGTTGGCAAATGGCATAGAAAATCTCAGATGCTAGGTCCAACTTAGAGACTCAACTAAGTTCCAGAAGCTATTATTATTGCACCTAAATTGCTGAAAGTTAACTGAAGCAATCTTCTATAGTGGTAGGAACAGTTTGAGCATCTTGTTTGAGTGGCCAAGTACAGAAAGAAGGTATATTTCTCAAAAAGAGAAAAAAGAGAAGTATTTGAAGGGTTTAACTGATGTTAGCAAATGTCTAGAAGTGCTGATGTCATTCGAGCCTCTATTTTATCTTTTTGATTGTCCAATTGGCTAGTCTGGATATTGAAGTGTTTTCCATTTTGGCCAGGTTTAAACTGAAGCATCCATCCTCTTTTTTCTATGTTCTTCTCTAATCAGGAACCCTAGTAAGATGAGAAGGTAGATAACAAGCTAATTTAGTTCTCACAAGACGGACCTTGAGATCTTAAGTTAAGCTGTTTGACAATGCCGTTGTAGACGTAACCGTTAAACAAAAATCTTGAGTATTGAGATTCTCCTATGCTTGACACTTGGACTACAATTAGAAGCAATGCCACTATGACAAATGATATCTTCTCTATTACTTTGGACTTATAGAAGGTAGTTATTGTAAATTAGATATTGGGATAGTGCAACTAAGATCAGGATCTGACTATGTCTATTATCAGAATTTTGGAAGGTCTCATTAAACTATCATCGGAGAAATTTGGGCTTGGGCTTACTTGCAAGCTTTGTTGTGTTATAGATATACAGGTTTCACTTTTTTTTCTCCACAAAACTTCTGGTTCTTGTGCGTAGTCCGCAAAGGGCCTCATTTTGGAGAATCATTATCAAAATGGATGTGAAATTTATTTTCCATTGATGTGTATGGCGATCACCATATTTTAGAAGTTGGGACAGTGCAAATGAGTCTTTAGTATTTGATCATAACAAACCTAGCGCACTGTAAGCCCGGAGGTGTTCTTATTGTGAAGAACAAGAGAAGAGATGAGAGAATTTGTGTTGTATTAATTGACAGTGTATAAGAACACTCCTCATAAAGAAGTTCTAGACCACATATACTCTTGGTAAATAGTTACTTCATACTCCTAGCATGATAAATAAACATTTTACTACTAAAAATAAATTAAATGCATAAAATTCTTTGGAATATTATAAGACGTAGTACAATGAATCTGGTCAATATTGTAACTCTGTCAAGTTGGAGTATACAGATCTTAGATTCCGAACATACCACACATATATTACGTTGGTCATCAGAGTTGAATTGCATTTTTAGCGGATAAAGTGACAATCAATCTCAATATGTCTAATGGTCCTTTCGACGCATATTGATTTAAATGCTCCATATTTATTTCATTTGTGTTACTTCTCTGAACTTTAAATTTCTTGAGTAATTGCTTAAACTATATAAGCTCACATGTCACAGGCTTATAGCTGTATACTCAGCTTATGTCTTGGTCTAGCAACCATATATTTTCTTTGTACATGTTGCTTGTTCGATCAATCCTACCCTAGCTTATTAGGAATTTAGGATAGGACCTTGTCATATCCCGTATGACTTGGACTTGTCTTGGCTCTCTTTTTTGAGAAGCGAGACTGTGAGACTTCGGTTAGATGGTTTGGTGTGCATAGTTTGCGAGAAACATGGGATTGTGAAAGCAAGGCTTATTGCTTAATGTCTTACGTATAAAAGAGGTAGAACCTCCCCCGAGAGAGTAGGTTTCCTTTAATCAAAACATAACACTTGAATGTGGATTGCCTATTGAATGAGATCTAGCCCAATATGCATTCTTAAACCTGACCCATGAATTTTTAGGTCAACTACTTCATTGGATGGACATCTACTAATATGCATTTGCAAACCTAACCCATGGATGGAAGTGTACAAGAAAAACCAAAAAATCAAATTGAAGCGGAAAACCTAACCAATGAAAGACCGACTTGTGGTTTGACTTAAAACCCGACAATATCTGGTTTGGTTTGGTGTTAAACCTCCGAGGAAAAAAAATCCGAATCAAAATCGAACCAAACTGACTATATATGTATAAATAAGATGTATGTTTGTATATGTATTTTGAATTCAGCAACTCATAACTATTAAGTAAAAATAAAATTTTTAGAACTGGATTAAGAACTTGTTGATCATCTTAAGCTCATAAATGAAATAAGAAGGGCAGCCCGGTGCACTAAGCTCCCACTATGCGCGAGGTCCGGGGAAGGGCCGGATCACAAGGGTCTATCGTTCAACAGCCTTACCCTGCATTTCTGCAAGAGGCTGTTTCCACGGCTCGAGCCCGTGACCTCCTGTTCAAATGACAACAACTTTACAAGTTACGCCAAGGCTCCCCTTCTCGTAATGAAAATGAGTAAAACAAAAAAATGCTGAGGGTTTTGGCCTGAAAGTTTTTGCTAATTGTAAATGCATCTCATATGTAACATTGAAGACTTAACTCCTTCATGCCTTATTGTAAAGATTAAAAAAAGGCAAAAACCAGATGCAAGCAACTAATTTAGCAATTCTTAAAGTTTGACTACCTTTACAATAAGGCAGAAATTAGGTTGTTTCACTGGATTCGGACAAATCCACAACGGTTTCAATTTTGAAATGGAGAATACGTGCAATAACATATGTTTTTATGTCGACAAAAATGATTTGGGTTTAACCATTTATAGTGAAATATTAAATTTATTAATTCACCTATATATAAGGCGAGAAGAAATACCCTTTTAAGATACTTTCAGTTTCAAAAGAAAAATAATATATATCATTTCATGTGTAAGGCAAAAAGTAGATACATTTTTAACGTTACATTAAATTCAGTATTTTCTTTTATTAATTCACCTATATATAAGGTGGGAAGAAATATCCTTTTTTAGATACTCAGTTTTAAAAGAAAATAATATGTATCATTTCATAATTAAGTCTAATCTAGACACATTTATAGTGAGATATTAAAAGTTCATTAGTTCTACATACAAGGTGGGACAAATTTCTAATTTCAGTGCATGCTAGGAAAATTCACATTGACATACACGTAATATTCACGTGATTGGAGAAAAACTTGAAAAAAGTAAGACCCCCGAAAAAATTGGAAAAATCAAAACTAGAAACCGACTTTATGTTGGTTTGATTTGGTTAGATTTAACAAACTGACATAGTTGGCTTGGTGTTTTTTTAAAGGAAAAAACAACTTAGCCGAACCGTGTACACTCTACCCGTGGACTTTAAGGTTGACTACTTCCAAGACAAGGAGAGCCCTTAACATGCTTGGGTCATTACAAGAGATTGGTCAGTAAGTTGAACTATCTAACCATTACATGCCCTGATGTCTCATTTGTTGTTATTTTTGTCGGTCACTTTTTGCAAGATCCTCGTGATAGTCGCTAGGATGCAGTGGTACACATTCTTCAATGTATCAAGAATAATCCAAGACATGACTTCAATAAGAGGATCGAGGAATTACTGAAATTATTAGGTATGCAGATGCATACCAGGCTAGATCCATGACTCCATTCGATATACTGTCTACATCCAGCTATTCTGCATCTTGGGAAGTTTCCTGTTTTTTTTCTTTAATAGGTAAGACATGAACAAATAAGCCTGCTTTCATAAATTTTGCTGCTTATCGATTGAAAATGAACTGCCCCAAGCCATCTAAGTACTGTCTCATTTGCCGAAGAAGAGCTGAAACTTAAGTTGTCCCAAATCTCTACTTTGGAAGTGAATGAAGAAACCTCATTTTAGTGTCTCACCCTTTCTGGTCATCTTCATTAATGACTTAACCCACGGATGAACATCATAGAGGCATCGATAATATAGTGTCATGAGAAAACAATCCGACATACATGAGCTATTGCAAAATGTTGAACTACATAATTGAACCGTCCAAACAAACTCGTGGAGACTGTTTGATGTTGACATACTAGACTGGACTCCCCTGGAGCAACAAAGTAGGTATTTGCTTCATAGAAACCTCCTCCTCTAGCTCGTTATGGAGAAATGTGTCTTTGATATAGACCTAATAAAGAGACCGAGCTTTCATGCATTCATAGATAGCAAGAAGAGAGAAGAGATCATCACAGTTATGAACTTTGGGTATGCTTTAACTACAATACGAGCTTTAAGTTGGTCAATTTGTCCATCAATCCCTATATTTATCAAGTATACCTATCGACACCCAAATGAAGACTTTACGGCCAGCAACTATACTAGTTTCCATGCACTGGAATGCAAGATACACCTCTATTTTAAAAGGCAGAATTGGGACCCGCCCGGGGCTCGCCCCAAGGCGGAGCACTCGTAAAACGCCCCTGGGCTTATGTGTGGGGCTTAGTTCCGTGAGACTTACGCCTCGGCCATCAGAGTTTACGCCTCGGACACGCCCAACGCCCAACGTACTGGGCTCGCCTAATAGAACCTTATGCAATTGTATGTAACTAACCTTGTAAATTCTCAAATTTTATTAATAAATCGTTGACTATTCAAAATTACTTTTTTCTTAATCATAAATCATCAAGTTGAGAGTATTTATGTCATAATTAAAATAAGAATTATTGTACGTTATTCACTAAGACTGGTATAATAGATAATATTAAATAAATCTTTCATTTAAAAAGTATTTATTTATTAACTTGTGTTATGTCTTTACTATATAATAGTCCATAATTTTTTTATAATTATTTTTCTAAATATTATTTTTTTCATGTTTACGAGATACAATACTTATTAGTTTAATAGCTCAGTATTAACTAGTAACTATTTACAAATAATTAGTTATTATGGTATTGTATGGTGAATTATGTGTCACTTTAATAACTTGTTGGAACTTAAAAATAAATGATGCAAGAGAATTATATTGAAATTGTGAATTATGTTTTATATTAATTCTCTTTCAAATTGAAAGCCTATTAAATAAAATGAGTATTTTAAGAAAACTCTAAAATTATAATATCGAAATTCTTTCAAGATTCATTACTCCTTAAGAGATACATATAAGATTTCGTATCGAATACATTACTTTTGATGTTTGAGTTGTAATAACATAGCAGCTAATTTGCATATTATGATATATGTCATATTTTTCTTATTATTCATAGTTGAATTATACTTTATAAATATTTTAAATAGATTATTAGTTATAATTTTGTGATTTTAATGTAATTTTTATAATTATTTTTTAATTTATACTATTTTAAATTTCTTAAAATTAGTAAAATTTAAAGATCCGTGGGACTTACGCCCCATGTTCCAGGGCTTACGCATCGCCTCGTCAGAGGTAAAATGCCTCGCCTCACGCCCCCGCCTTTTAAAACATTGAGATACACATTGCATAATCAATTTGCACATTTCACCCTGGACTAGTTAATGCCTTGGTAGCTCGTGGAGTAGAAACAAAAAATATTGACAAAACAAAAGTATACTAGTATGGAGACATCAGATGATAACTTAAGAAGTTATATAAGGGGTGAGGGTTTTGAATGGTGTGAAAACATTTTCGAGCAACGGTAGTGAGATCATCTATTGGAGGCAAGGCATGACTGAGACTGGAATGCGCGCGATGAAAGTAATTGAGTCATCTACTGTATTATCAATGAGGATCTCACCAGTAACAAAAGGAGGAAGGTCGAGAATAGTCAAATTGTGGAGAATAAAAATATGAGCGATGATGCTCAAAGAATGTTCATATTCGGAGACAAAAGTACCAATATAACGCGGGAGATTAAAGGTTTTGCAAGCTGCGAGTACCCATAAAAGACATTTCACTGACATCACAGTGATTTATCTTTCCTGAAGTTACATCATGCACAAAAGGTTACTCCCAAAAACTTTATGCGGAAGTTTATATAAGAGGTTCATTAGGATATTGACCGAATAAGGAATTTGGTATTTTGGAGCCGATGAAGACATACAAGTTGATTAGCTAACACCAGGAATTGGTTTTATCTAAAGTTGAAGAGGAATATTATAGTGAATTACTGAAATAGTATTGTGTCAGTAGTCCAACTAGGTGATTGTTCTTGTTCTCAACTATCCTTTTAATGTTGAGGAGTGTAATGAGATAATGACTAATGGAGTCTTTCTTGGGAAGAATATGGATACTTTGAATTGACTTGTAAAAGTAGTCTTTCGTATTGTCGCTTTGTAAGGTACAAATTGGGACTCCTATTGGATTATAACATCCTCGTAAATTTTCAAGTAATTTCCTGGAATGTAAGGGGATTAAACGACAAGAAGAAAAGGGAGATCATAAAAAGTCAAATGCAGAACGGGAGGGCAGACATTATATGCATGTAAGAGACAAAAATGGAGGGGGATATCAAGGAAATAGTCAATCAAATATGGGGTGGGAGATGGGTGAGGTATGCAAGTTTAGATGCTAGCGGCACGAGAGGGGGGATTTTGTTATAATGGGATTGCAGAGTATGGAAATGGGAGGTGTTATAGACTGGTGCATACACTTTGACTTGCAAGTTCGAGGCTCTTTTACAGAATTTTCAATATCACATAATAGGAGTATATGCCCCAAATTGCAGAATAGAAAGGAAAATAGTATGAAGAGAAATTGGTGCAGTGAGGGGATTGATGGAAGGTCCTTGGGCGGTTTGTGGTGATTTTAACGTTACAAGGTACCCTTCTGAAAAACGGGAATGTTCAAGGAGGTCCAGAGCGATGGTGTAATTCTCGGATTTTATAGAAGATATGGAGTTGATAGGTCTTCAGCTTGAAGAAGGCTACTATACTTGGTTCAAAGGAGACAATCATACAACCGATTCAAGAATTGATAGATTTCTAATTTCAGAAAAATGGGATGAAAGCTTCAGAAACATCAAGCAAACTATCCAACAAAGGCTGATTTCTGACCATTCACATGTGGCTCTATACTGTGGTGCTTGGTAACAAGCTAAATCATACTTTAAGTTTGAAAATTGGTGGCTGAATGTGGAAGGTTTTTGTTGACAGAATTAGAGACTGGTGGACATCTTTTGAATTCTCAGGAAGACCAGATTATATTTTAGCTTGCAAGTTAAAAGCTCTCAAGGGCAAGCTAAAAGAATGGAGCAGAAGTTGTGAAGGTAATTTGGGATTGCAAAAATCAAAATTGCTGAGTCAACTCGCAGGTTTAGAGGCAACACAACAACTAAGAGCGCTGACAGAAGAGGAATCAGTGAGGAAGGCAGCTACTCTAATGGAGATTGAGGAACAACTCAAGAACGAAGAAAGTGCATGGAGACAGAAATCAAGAGCTCTGTGGCTCAAAGAAGGGGACAAGAATACAAATTTTTTCCATCGCACTGCCAATGCACATAAGAGAAACAACAACATTGATCAACTACTGATTCGACATGCAGTAGTCGAGGATTCAGATTCAGACAGAATAGAGAACGAGATCATTGAATTCTACAAGGGGTTATACACAGAACCTGAAGAGTGGAGACCAACGGTCAATTTCGAAAATAGTCCAAGAATTCTGAATCAGAGAGGGAGTCTTTACAGAGTAACTTTGAGGAACAAGAAGTTTTGAGGTGTCTGAAGATGTGTGCAAGTGACAAGGCCCCAGGCCCGGATGGATACACAGTGGGTTTTTTCATAAACCGTTGGAACATTTTGAAGGAAGATATCATGGAGGCCTTCAACAACTTCCATTCTCAGGAGATATTTGAGAAAAGCTTCAATGCAACATATATAGCTTTGATTCCAAAGAAGACAGGTGTGAAAGAATTGAGAGATTTCAGACCGATCAGTCTGATAGGGAGCTTCTACAAACTGCTCTCAAAAGTGTTGACTGAAAGACTTAAGAGGGTGGTAAGGAAAATTGTCGATGCTCAACAAATGGCTTTCATCAAAAGTAGACAAATAATAGATGCAGTGTTGATTGCCAACGAAGCTGTGGATTCAAGAATAAAAAAGAAAGAACCTGGAATCTTATGTAAATTGGATATTGAGAAGGCCTACGATCATGTAAATTGGGGCTTCCTACTCAGAATGTTAGAACAAATGGGTTTTGGGCAGAAATGGAATAGATGGATGAAATTTTGCATATCTACTATAAAATTCTCCATTCTCATAAATGGATCTCCTAAAGTTTTTTTCGATTCACACAGAGGTCTAAGACAAGGTGATCCTTTATCTCCCTTTCTATTCATTATAGCCATGGAAGGATTGAACAACATGATCAAAACGGCTAAAGTCAGTGGATGGGTGAAAGGTTTCGAGGTAAACATGAGCAGGGCAAACAATCTGGAGATCACACATCTCCAATATGCTGATGATACTTTAGTCTTCTGTGACGCTGAAAAGGAACAACTTAGATTCCTAAGAATGATTTTGGTCTTATTTGAGGGAGTCTCGGGATTACACATCAACTGGGGAAAGAGCAATATTTTCCCCATTAATGAAGTTAACAACATGGAGCAACTGACACAAATATTGTGAGGAGAAGTTGGATCCCTACCAACTGTTTACCTTGGGATGCCTCTTGGTGCAAGATCTAAATCAAAAGAGATCTGGAATTCAGTAATAGAAAAGTGTGAGAAGAAGTTGTCAAGATGGAAATCGCAATACCTTTCATTGGGGGGCAGGCTAGTTCAAATCAACTCAGTATTAGACTCACTTCCTACTTATATGATGTCTTTGTTCTCAATTCCTGCCAGCATTTTACAAAGATTGGACAAACTACGAAGATCATTCCTTTGGCAAGGAAATAAGGAGAAAAAGGTTTTCCATTTAGTTAAATGGAAGACACTCACACTAGCTAAAAAACAAGGTGGTTTAGGAATAAGGAATTTGAAGAATCAAAGCAAGACTCTTAGGATGAAATGGTTATGGAAGTACTCTCAAGAACCCCAATCGTTATGGGGCAAAGTGATCAAAGCTAAGTATGGTGAGGAAAATAACTGAGTGTCAAAAAAAGTCAGAACATCATATGGTGCAAGTGCGTGGAAATCCTTCAGAGAACTTTGGCCTATAATGAAGAATCACTCTTCCATAAGAGTGAACAACGGAAGGAACACATCATTCTGGAATGATAACTGGTTGGGACACGGAAGCTTAAAGGAAAGATACCCCGATATATTTGTTTTAGCACAAAACCAACATAGGACAGTAGCTGATATGAGGAGTCATCAAGGATGGGAAATCGCTCTCAAAAGACAGTTGAATGACTGAGAGATAACAAGACTAGCTGATCTTTACAAAGAGCTGGAAACATTTACAGGATTACAGGAAGGGTTTGATTCACTTTGGTGGCAGAGGCATAATAAAGGGGTTTATCAGGTGAAGGATGCATATAAGATTTTGAATCATAACAATCAACAGGTAGACGAATGGCCTTGGAAACATATATGGAGAACAAAGATTCCATATAAGGGAGCATGCTTCACTTGGCTACTAGCAAAGGAGGCAGTTTTTACCCAGGACAATCTCATAAAAAGGGGAATTTCTCTGAGTTCAAGATGTTATTTATGTGGGGAAAATGCTGAAACTGTCAGCCATTTATTTCTACATTGCAAGATTATAGACCAACTATGGAAAATCTTGATCAGTCTTAGGGGTATTTCATGGTCAATGCCATACAGGCTTAAAGATGTTCTTCATAGCTGGGAAGAAGCTGGAGCGGAAGCAACTAGTAAAGATAGATGGAGGACTGTCCCGGCTTGTATCTGGTGGACAGTTTGGAGGGAAAGGAACGCTAGATGCTTTGAAGATAGAAGCAATCCAGTACAGAAGATCAAACTCAATTGTATTCTTCTTTTTTGTTTTTGGTGTAAACAAATTTACACAGAAGATACATTGACAATCATAGACATATTAGGATCTTGCTAGGTCTCAAATCAGAATATCAACTTATCCTATGTAAATTTGGTTTTCAGTGCAACCTATGTACGGATGTTATTAATATATACAATAGTTACCAATTAAAAAAAAAAAAAAATTAGCATCCTCATAAATTTTGCGTATGTAAAACAACTCAGAACCAAGTTTTCAAGGGCAGTGGGAGTAATCATCAATCAAGTGAAACAGTAAATGGAAGCCAAGACTAGAACTAAATGGCTTGGTTATATATATTTTGGTGGACAAGCTCTAAAGCAGTAGATAGTCTACCATTATCTGGTTTTGGGGAAGTAGCGCATTTTTGTTTTCCAAGTTTATACAACTTGCTATCTATTGATTACATGGCAGAAAATTAGAAAGTCTCTGCCGAAGTTACGAGAGATGGTGATGACCAAGATGACCATGGATATGAAGATGGGATTCACCACTAGTAAATGCGGTGGAACCACATCCAGCCACAAATAAAGGCCTCATGACTCGTTCCCTTCATCCAATTGGCCGTCTTGTAACCTGATCTTGCTCAAGAGCTCATTGATTAGTAAAGCTACTTGAACAGTCAAGGAATTGAGTAAGTTCGCCTATAATATAAGGCAAAATGGTCATTCAGGAACATATAGGACGTGGTTAAGAGTCAAAGATGGAGTAATGAGAACTTAGTGACTCCTATGTCCATGGTTCTGGTGCCATTAGTAAGGGTGCTTATGGGTGGTAACTAAATGTTGGAAACCAGTCCTGTGATCGAAGATTCCTAAATAGAAATGAAGAGCTTTTGAGGCATGTATTTGGGTTACTGGTATGTGTGATAGAGATGGACAAATACTTAGCCTATATTTTAGGGCTCCGTCATATTTTTCACTAGATCCACAATTGACTGATCTCCTAAATGTGCTTTCTGATTTTTGCTTTCCATTGCCATTTATGATTAATAAAGAAGAGTGAATTGGTTTTCACTTGACTTTTAGTAGTGAATTTGACAATCTGACTGCAGAAATGGACTCTGGATGCTGGAAAGCCCAAGTAACAAGTTCTTTGTCATTTTTATTTTTCTTTTGTGTTGAATGGATGTTGTCTAAAGCTGACTGGGCGCTGACGTATCTCTGACTGGACTGATAACATGATGCTGACTGCTAACTAGTTTGCTGAAATTGCTGACACGACATTGACTTGGCTGCTGATTGGATTACAATGTACCGAAAAAACTCTATATCTAGGAGTTCTATGCCATGTATATAATAAATAGTTTATTTGATACTCCTGACACTCTAAGTAAATATTCCATTGTTAGCTAAAGAATATATCCAGAGTTATTGGAATATTGCACAATATGATACAAGAAATCTGGTCAATATTATGGTGGTCATCATGATATTGTTTGTGCCAAGATACTCATAGCTTGACAAAAACAAACATGTTGTGAGTATTTATCGTGAGAAGATGCCTCTTTTCATCCCGTTGTTTCGAAGTGTTTCTCAACTTTTGTTATTTTTACGTGCATTACTGTCTGCCTACTGCTGGAATTATATGTTTTGCAATCTAACAGAAGCGTAACTGATCGGCATTTTCAAATCATAGCCACATTAGCCGACTAGCATATTAAACATATATAGATTATTGTTACACAGCTATATTTTGTAATTTCTTTATCAATCACGTTGCCCATTGGCATTACTAGCTAAGATATCTCTGTTATGGTCAGGTAACTCGTTCAGGGACAATTCCCCCAAGTACAAGAGATGCTCTATACCAAGGGTTGCCACCAAGCATAAAGTCAGCTTTACGTTTCAAATTACTGTCATTCTCACTCAAGGAAGAGGTACTTATGGTTATATGATTTATATCATGTCTAATGTCGAGGATGGGTTATTCTATATTTTGCTTGTGACGGGTTTGCAAGTTTCTTCCTTATAGTTAATTGAATTCTTAACCATTTCCTTGTGCAGTTGACAGTCCTGCAAATCAAAGGTGAAATGGAGAAAACATTGCAGTGGCTTGTACCCATGGCAACCAATACTACCAAGTAAAAACTTCTGTCCATGGCAATACTTCTTCATTGGCTATGGTTGCATGGTCGTTACTATGTTCTAATTCCAATATGTCTTTTGCTCTGCTAATTCTTTTTGGGACTTCTTTATGAAAAAAATAAAACATTTTGGGACTCCTAATATTCGCGGGATGCTGTTAGGAGGTAATCTTTTCTTTTCTACATATTTTACATGACTTGAGGTGATCATTCAAAATAAAACTGCGTTGAGACTGATAAAAAGTTATCCTTATGTGATGCTGGGAACAAAAGAAAGAAAAGTAAACAATGGCTGGTATGATGTAGGATGTTTTAGATGGTAATTTTATTACAGAAGATGCTTTCCCGGCAAAATCATTTTCCAAGTTATTTTCATTGTTTTGTTAAGCATAAATTGGTGAAATACAATAGTGGCTGTTGGATGTGGAAGGTTGAGGTTGGGCATGGCTTTAGTGTTTGGCGATAATTATAAGTAGTAGGAATGGAAATAATGTTTACCTATAGGAATAAGTGTCAGTGGACTGAAAATGAATGTTGTTGTCCATTACATAAGTTGTTTTCCTTCATTTCATCTGAATGAAAATGATTCTCAATGTTTTCAAATAGGAACAAGTGTCAAGGGCTGAAAAGATGGTTTCCTAGACAAAATCATTCTCAATATCTTTTTGGGAACTTAGTGACAGAAAATGATTTCCAACGATGACATATGTCATATAAACTGGGCCGATCTATTTAAAGGAAAATACATGAAAGGGTAAAAGTAGCTTACTTTGTTATTGGCTTGATAATGATGTATTATTTGAAACGATAAAAAATAAAAGAGTATCATTTGACATCTGTATCCTAATATTTACATCTCCTCAGTACAAGCACTAGTTTGGCCTGCTAAAGAGTGGTTGGATGAGGTCTTACCCTCCTTTTCCACCCACTCTTGTATGGCAAAAAGAAGTAGGTGGTTTATTTTTATTCTCCTCTTCTTTGATCTCTTACCAAAGTCGATCCTAATTCCAAAAACAGTTCATGTTTATCATTTCCATCTCAATTAAAGAAAGAAAATATAACACAACATAGATTTAGGGTTAAAATAAAAATGCCATTCCATTTCACTTTTATGGTGCTTTGGAAGTCAAATAGGGAAGGAAGTTGAAACTTCTTAAGTCTGCCCCTGAAATTTGGAACACATCAGATGAAAAGTGGTTATGCATTACGTTAAAATTTTTGGTTTAATCATCTCCCCGCGTACTTAATACTGTTTTTTCTTTCCAAATTTAATTTCAGGGCCCACCATGGCTTCGGATGGGTTGGAGAATGGGCAAATACAGGGTGAGCTTAAATCTGTGTGGACTTATCTTTTAATTCGATTGGATGTTCTTTTGGCTTTGTCTAATCGAAAAAGAAAATATCTGTAGGTCCGAAATAAACAGGAAACCTGCTAGCCAAGTTGATCTTCTTCGAATCGAGACACTGTATCATGCAGATAAGGATAAAACAGAAGCATTTATTCTTGAATTAGTGGTGTGGCTCCATCATCTTGTCAGTCAGTCAAGAATTGCTGCTAATGGTGGAGTAAGATCTCCAATCTGTTCCCCTAATCAAAAGTTGATTCAGTTCTCTACCCACAAACCAAGCTCTCCATCTTCCCCGTTAACGGTTGAAGACCAAGAAATGCTTCGTGATGTAAGCAAGAGAAAACTAACTCCAGGGATTAGCAAGTCTCAAGAATTTGATACTGCAAAAACAAGGTTGAGCAAGTACCACAGGCTAAGTAAGAGCAGTAGCCATTCACCTGTAAGTGAAACCAGGAAAGAACCCTTTCCTATCAGGAGACCGTCTTCTGTTCCAGTGATAGACTTTGATATTGACCGGATGAAATCTTTGGATGTCATTGACAGAGTGGACACAATTCGAGGTGCATAACGGTACAACATTCGACTGCATTGCCAACTCGGATATCATGTGCATAGTGGTTGTATAGTAAGATACTAATTTGGCAAAACGGAAATGGAGTATCATTTAACTGGACATCGGCTCTACTGTGATGGTACATCAGCCTAAATGCATCTACAAATCATCTTCATCATCTCCCCTTGTAGTTTTGACCTATTTACGTTAGGGAACCGGATATCTCTAACGCGTAGAGGATCAGAGATTTGTTGTAATGCAATATTTCCAGTATATTCAGGGTGCTGCAGCGAGTGGAAATGATTCTTCTTCTATTTTTGTTTTCTTAGAGGAAAAAGGGGCTGGGGAAGCAGGTAGAGTTGAGTCCTTTTTTTGTGGAGAGAAATGTATCTTAAATTGCTATTATCTTATGTACAGTGTTTCAAATAATTAATAGTTTGTTATGTTTGTTCCTTTATTGTCCCTTTATACACTATTAAATGGAGCATTCTTTGCAGACATGAAAGGAGCAAATAAAGGTTTTTACGGGATGTGCTTTTCTTGTAACTAGTAGAAACTTTGCAATAAACGTGGGAGCGGTTCAAAGGATCAAGTGTCCACACCATGGCATTCCAGAGCAGAATGGGACAAAGGTTTTACATGGAATTGGATCAAGTGTCCACACCATGGCATTCCAGAGCAGAATGGGACAAAGGTTTTACATGGAATTGACAGATAGCTTGAAGGCCAATGTTGATGCTTCAGCAGGTGGAACATTTTTTAGCAAATCATTCAGAGAGTGTAAGGTCCTGCTAGATAAAATGGCTCAAAACTCTGGATGTTTGACAAGACTCACACCAATTACCCCCTATAGTTCACTCGGTAGCTCTCGACCCGAACAATTCCATAGCCGAGAATATGGCCAGCGCCTGATGACTCAAATGAGTATTCTTATCAAGGAGATTGATGAATCAGGCCAAAAACATGTGCACATAGTTGATACGACTAATGGAGGATTATGCACACCATTCATTAACCAACCATATGTATTCTCGTGGAGTGGTAAAAATGACGGCCAGAACCACTAAGAAAATGTGAACTATGTGGGCAACTTCGGGGGCAAGAGATAAGGTGGTCAGGATTGGGGACAATAGAATCAGCAATATAGACCAACAAAGCAACAATACAATAATAATAATAATAATAATAATAATAATAATAATAATAATAATAATAATAATAATAAGACTTTTAGACATGGATCTAGAAAAAACTAGTACAAAAAGTACTAGACTTGAAGAGGTAGATATACCTCTGAACCTTGATTTGTTAAACAAATGGACGATTCCTAAAGTTTCTATTAAAACCATTTATGATTATGGTTTGTTTGATAAACTATCTTCTAAACAGTTAATAAAAACTACTGAGCATTCTTTAGCCTTAAATTCGTCAGAACAGACGATTCGTTTATTAAATAAACGAGATATTCTTCATTATAAAAATTTGTATAATTATTTGCATATTGGCATGGTTCAAATAGCATTTAAGCCTTTAACCCTTAAAGGGTTACCAGAGACTTTCCTAGCAGCTCTTAGAGATGCTAGAAATCTGAATTTCAGACAGTCTCTTATGGGTTCAATTGAATCTACTGTCGCTTATGGCCCAGTATATTTCAATACTCAACCCAATTTGCAACTATCACTTTCTGATGTCAATATTCTTGACGCCTTGACATTAAATGTCAAGACACACGGTTATAATTATGCACCTGGTTCTGAACTTATATGTTTATCTTATAAAATTTATTTTAAATTATTATCTACTCTAAATCCTCGATGTAAATTATACGATACATCAGATCAAACAATTCCGGTAGAAACTAATTTTGCCAAATCAAAGGTCACCACTCGGAGACCTATTAAGTGGGAGGAAATTAATTTTCCAACCACTTGGACCTTAAATTCGGTCATATCTCCCGAACAGATTACTAATTCTGTTTCAAGTAATGAGTATTCTCATATTACTCAAAATCCTGACGGAAGGATTTGCATTCAGTTTGATAACGAAACCCCAACCCCTGTTAATAACAGAGGTTCAAACTCTTTTCGTCTTCCTGCAATTCAGCATATATCTCCTATAGAAAAAGTGGTCTATGGACCAGCTCGAAAGTGTGCAGCATCCCTGCATACTATCTCCAGTAGAGATAATGACAATTATGTCGAAAGGGTTAAAATTAACCCTCAAACAAACATCGTTCAAGATAGTAAAAATATTCCTGATAAGGATATTCCTTCTCCATCCGAAATGGATTTTGACCCCAATAATGTTTAATGATTCCACACCAAATTGATTTTAGCCCGGGATCTCCGGCACGTAGATTTATTCAAAATGAATTTTTTGATAAAAAATGGAACCAGTTTAAAACTTGATTTTTTGAAACTTATAGCAAAGAGGATTTAAATTGTATTTCGCAAGAATTCTACGAAACTTATGCTTTACATAATCAAATTATGTATTTTGTTCCTTGGTTTATAACCACTTATTTACCACTTTATATTAAGGTTTTAACGCGTTCTTACCAAGAAAGCAGTGGAAAAATTACCACCGCTTTATATCCTCCTCAGGCCCCGTTTGTATTACCTAATAATACAGGTATCACTTTTACAGCTTTTCAAAAATTTATTGAAAAGAAAGTTGGGCAAGTCAGCATAGACGAGATTAATAATCTCTTCTCTCAAAAATAATTACTTAAGCTAATATGTTAAAGTTTTAGGAGAACATATCAGTTCTCTCGACAAAAAACTTGATGAGCTTACTATTTTGATAAAAGAAATGAGTAAGAAAACTACTATTGAAGTCACACCAACTTCAAGTGTTGCTTCAACTTCAAATAGTCAAACAGTTCCTACTCATATTCAAAGACCTCCTGAGATTCAGGGTTTTAACTCTTCTACTTTTAAGAATCTAGAAGATCTCCTCATTGACAAATTTGACCATCTCAGTGTTAAAGCTATTGATCTTTCAAACGATTTTGCTGAAAGAATCGAGTCTACTCCAGATTATAAAGGAGAAATCTGGTCCGAGTTTAATATACTCAAAGGATCCAGAGGTTTGATAAAGCCAAATAGTAGGTATTATGATAAACCGAGAATGATAAATTATTACTATTCTCGACCCACTCCTCAAGATGTTTTAATAGAGGAACGTGATTGGAATCAGACTAATACGTCTTACAGTGGTTCCCATATTTACGAATGGAATCTCGATGGTTTACCAGATAGACAACTAACCATCCTTGTCCATAGAATATTAATGTATTCAACTATCTGTAAAAGTTCTAAAAATACAGATAAGACTATTGCTAAAATGATACTCGCTGGTTTTACCGGCCAACTTCGTAGCTGGTGGGATAATAACCTCAACCCTTCTCAAAGGGCTTCAATCATGGAAGCCAAAGCAAAAGATGCAGGTTTTGACAACCTAGGCTTTCCTCTTGCTGCAGATAGAGAAGATGC
>MU682962.1:160829-186979 GCA_026770625.1 Nicotiana glauca | reverse complement strand
AAACTATTCGAATTCTTCTAAATGGCTTGAGATGTAAAACTCTCAGCGAATTTAGATGGTATAAAGATACTTTTTTGAGTCGGGTTATGGAACTACCCGAAAATGCAAATGCATTTTGGAAGGCAAAATTTATAGATGGACTTCCACCTATTTTTGCCGAAAGGGTAAGAAATACCCTAAGAGGAAATAATACTGCTATTTCTTATGAAACTTTTACCTATGAAAACTTGGTAGGAGTTTGTACCCAAGAAGGGTTAAAGCTGTGCAATGAGTTACACCTAGCTCAACAACTTAAAAATACTAGGAGACAAGAGAAATCTCAATTAGAAGACTTCTGTTCCCATTTTGGAATGCCTGGTATCTCGGCCAAAAGGAGTTATAAGCATCAAGACGCTAACCACACCGATAAACCTTATCGGAAACGAAGATCTAGATATAGATCGAAAGAAGAACGTGATACTAGAAAGGCACATCGTAAATCTACTAAATTTGCGAAAAACAGATCTAAAAGAGATCTTGCCAACATTAAGTGTTACAAATGTGAAAAATTCGGCCACATAGCTCCCAACTATAAGCTTCAAAAGTTGAAAGCTTTAGAGCTAGATGATGAATCCTATAACAAGATTTATGGTCTATTGTACACTTCGGGATCCGAATCTGATTATATTTCAGGATCTGAATATAAGTCTGACGAAGACTTAATAAATTTGTCTGCTAAAGACAACAATGATATTCCTTCTTGTACAACCTGTAATAGCAATGATTGTACTTGTGAAAATGATGAATTTTATAAATTACAAGCTGTGTTTCAAGATTTAAATATGAAAACTATTTCTTCTGAAAATGTCATTGAACTTTTAAAAGAAGTTACTGATAATAAACTTCGCCAAAAAATTATTGATTTTACCTCTAATACTTCTGAATCTTCAAAAGGTTTTGTAATAGAAAAAATTAATTATACTCCCCCTTATACTTTTGATGAAATCAATAGAAGACGTGAAAATAGAGTCAATATAACTCGTGAAGTCTCTTTTGATGATTTAAAAGAGGAAATTGAGAATCTGAAAAGAGATATTAAATCTCTTAAACAAAATCAGATGATTTATGATCATAGAATTACCCAATTAGAAAATTACAATTCTCTAACCCAGTCACCTACTGATAAAGGTATTGTTCAAAATATTGAAAAACCTCTTAATTTCTCTTCTACAGACTTCAATCCTACTAATGATATGTTCTTAGGAATGATGCAAATTGTGACTGCTCATAAATGGTATATTAAATGTACCATCCTCATTAATAATGATTTAACAATTACCGGAACTGCTATGATTGATAGTGGTGCTGATGTAAGTTGCATTCAGGAGGGATTAGTTCCCACCAAATATTTTCAAAAAACTACTCATTTTATTAAATCTGCTTCTGGCCATGCTTTAGATATAAAGTATAAATTGCCAAATGCGCATATTTGCCAAAACAAAGTTTGTATTCCTCACTTCTTTTTTCTTGTTAAAAATCAGTTATATCCTCCCATTATATTAGGAACTCCTTTTATAAATGATGTTTATCCTTTTACCAATATTGATGCAAAAGGTTTTAATGCGACTTATAATAATAAAAATATTTATTATTCTTTTGTTACTGATCCTGTAACTCGTGATATAAATGCTTTGATTGATATAAAACAAAAGCATGTTGGTTTCTTACAACTAGAATTATTTAGCATAAACATTTTTGATATAATAAAATCTACTAAAACAAAAGAAAAAAATAAGTTGATTTCTGAACAATTGGCTATTGATATTTGTGCCGATCACCCTAATGCTTTTTGGAATCGAAAAAAGCACATTGTTACGCTTCCTTACGAAGATACTTTTTCCGAGGATAATATTCCTACAAAATTCCGACCTTGCCAGATGAATGTTGAATTAGTCGACTTCTGTAAAACTGAGATTGATAGTCTCTTACAGAAAGGTTTGATAAAACCTTCAAAGTCTCCCTGGTCTTGTTCTGCATTCTATGTTAATAACGCTGCAGAAAAGGAACGTGGGGTTCCTAGATTAGTTATCAACTACAAACCTCTTAATAAGAGTTTGAAATGGATTAGATATCCGATTCCCAATAAAAGGGATCTTCTTTCTAGATTATATGACGCCAATATATTTTCAAAATTTGATTTAAAATCTGGATATTGGCAAATTCAAATTTTTAAAGAACATACTTATAGAACTGCTTTTAATGTACCATTCGGCCAGTACGAATGGAATGTTATGCCTTTTGGTTTGAAAAACGCCCCTTCTGAATTTCAGAAAATAGTGAATGATATTTTTAATCCTTATTTGGATTTTATAATTGTTTATATTGATGATATACTAGTATTTTCAAAAACGTTTGAAACACATATCAAACATCTTGATATTTTCAAGAAAATTGTTATACAAAATGGCTTGGTCATTTCTAAATAAAAAATGAGTTTATTCCAAACCGATGTACGTTTTCTCGGACACAATATTTGCCAGGGAAAAATCGCTCCCATACAAAGGGCAATTGAATTTGCCTCTAAGTTCCCTGATATCATTACTGATAGAACCCAGTTGCAACGATTCTTGGGAAGTCTTAACTATGTTTCCCCCTTTTATAAAAATTTGTCGAGTGATTTAGCCCCATTATACGATAGGCTAAACAAGAACTACAAGCAGCCTTGGACTGACTTACATACGAAAATAGTTCAAAACATTAAGCAAATGGTAAAAGCCTTACCCCGCTTAACTCTTGCCAATCCTACTTAGTAAAAGATTATTAAAACTGATGCGTCTAATAATAGCTACGGTGGGATTCTGAAACAGATAAATCCCGCTAACAAAAGTGAATATCTGATTAGATATCACTCTGGGAAATGGAACGAAGCCCAGAAGAAATATGCTACTGTGGCTCACGAAATGTTGACTATTGTTAAATGTGTTTTAAAATTCCAGGACGATTTATATAATCAAAAGTTTTTAATAAAAACTGATGCTCAATCGGTTAAATATATGTTTGATAAAGATTTCAAACACGATGCTTCCAAACTTATGTTTGCTAGATGGCAAGCTCAACTTGCACCATTTGATTTTGAAATTATTTATAAAAAGGGAATTGATAATTCTCTTCCTGACTTTTTATCCCGAGAATATTTAGATTCTTAATGAATGTTTATAATTTCTTTTTCGGAGACAAATTTCTTATTACCTTTTTAAAGGTAATAAGTCTTGATAAAGATACTCAATGTATCATTCTAGATAAACTTATATATGAAATCATGAATGAAGATTTTGATTTTTCCATCATGATTATATCAACGATTATATCGATGAAACTAGCAATAATATGCTTGACTGGTATTTTTCTGAATAACATGAAATGTTATATGTGCAGTATGGACCCTCCTTGGTCCAGCAGAGGAAGGGGAAGAAAATCCTCCACCTCAAGGAAACCTCAAGGAACGTCATACGGATCCTCGTCCAGCTCATCCAGCTCCCCAGTAATACAAATGGGTAAGAAGAGTTTGATAAACTCAAAGATTCATCTAATAGGGGAATCATCATCTGGACAATCCGTCCATCTAAAAGATATCCCGGAAAACAGTCCATTATATGGACATTTGCAAGCATATCTAGCTACTCAAAAGCAAAATGATACTTTTGCTTCTATAGCTAAGGATGAAGACTCTGATGACAAGTCTTACGAACAACTTGAAAATAGAGAAATGATATTTTTTTGTGAAAACACTGATATTCAGAGGAAAAACGAACCTTGAAAGATATTCCAGAGGTATTTGATTAATGGTTTATATTACCCGGGTGAGTCATACAAAACCCGTTCTTATTATGAGACAATTCTCATAACTACTGGAAGTGCAGAATTTCAGCACTTCTCCGGTTATAATACCGCCGAGAATGTTTATAACTTCTCAAAAATTATTATTAAACAGATAATATCTGTTGAAGATTGGGGTATCTCCACAATGAAGGAAAGGCAGATAAGCCTTAACAAATCGGTAATGAATTTTACTTATTGGGATTATATCCAAGCCTTTGATAAAGTGCTTTACTACAATAATGACAGACATAAACACACTTGGTTTGTCAAGATTTGCGCAAAAGTATTCACCAACCCTATTCCTAATTGGTTTATAAAATGGTGGTTATACCACGGCACAACAATTAAAATATTACCCAAACCTTTTCTCCAGTTATACAAAGAATGGGTTAAAATTTCCCCTTCATTAAACCACCTGTACCACTCAGATCATATCTGTCATCTGGAAAAAATTAACCAGATATATTTTTTCATTGAATTCTCTATCCCCTGGATTCATAAGTGGATCCCTGAACTTGGATTTACCGATGAATAAATCCCCTGTCTATACAGAGTTTTTTATAATAACTTTTGGGATAAGTTAATAAAAATAGATCCCAAGACTAAAGTTCCACACGGACAAGAGCTGATGGATTTAATTAAAATGAAGATCCACGAATATGGAAATATTCCTCAAAGAAAAGTGATCGATGACAAAGCCGTTAAACATGCTGCTCGAAGAATCTCCATACATGAAGGAGATAAAACAGATTTAATAAATCAATACTTAGAAGAAGTAAAGCAAAATCTTCTCCAAAATATTGGACAGTTTGATAAATCGGACACTTCCATGAAAAGTGAAACAAGCGGTGATATCGCAAGTGTCGACGACATTGATAATGACTCACAACCATTGCAAACAGAGAAAAACTTATCGAAAAAAGACCTACACCAGGTGGAAGATTTCCTCCGACAACTAAAAGGAAAAGATCAACAGTGAAACTGGACCCATGTCAACAGTAAAGCCGCCAGGGCCCACTGACAAGACCGATGAATAGTTGAAAACGACCGGTGAACAGTAGATACACTGTGCAAACAGTAGAAACACTGTGTAAATAGTAGAAACACTGTGTAAGGGCCCCATATAAGGGACCCACTTTACTATTCATAGATTCTTTTTTCGTTTATAAATAGACGCTTCTTTCATTTGAAAGAAAGCATCAGGATTTAGGAGCAGACTCTCTCTCTCTCTCTCTCTCTCTATTGTATAAACACTCTCTACAATTGTAAATCTTTTTCTTTATTAATCAAAGAAGGATACGAGTTGATCCTGAGGGCTAAGGTACTTCCCCTTTCCTTTTTCTTACTGTTTCCTTCTCTTCTCCTCTCTCAGGCCGTGACTATGTCCGGCTGAGAATATTCATGTCTATGATAGGTTTCTAACTTCTTATGCTTGTTAACCATGAAAGATCTAGACTTATCAAAATATAATAGAATTTTATAAAGGTTCTTGGCTTGGTTCCAAGATGGTGGTACAGTCGGGTACATTACTATTTTTACTGGCTTTGCCTTCGTGGCTCCGTCTAACAAGCCGTGGTTAGCCCGCTTAGCTGTGTGCGTTAGGGCACCTCAGTCACGGTCAGAACTGTTAGACACATGGGCTTAGTAAAGATAACTAGTGTGTCCCAGACAGGCCCCTTGATTGGGTAAAAGGTTACCATACAGTCATTAAACTCTATAAAATTCTGTCTATATTTCGACTCTTGAGTCCTTATTGATTGTGCGGATTACCGCCAGTCCTTAAGCTAAAGGATACAAATTACTGTATCTGTGTATGGCTACGCGGACTACCGCATGCCCGTACAGAGATCCTGAAAATAATAATCATAATAATCATAATAATAATAATAATAATAATAATAATAATCATAATAATCATAATAATCATAATCATCATCATAATAATAATAATAATAATAATAATAATAATAATAATAATAATAATAATAATAATAATAATAATAATAATAATAATAATAATAATAATAATAATAATAATAATAATAATAATAATAATAATAATAATAATAATAATAATAATAATAATAATAATAATAATAATAATAATAATAATAATAATAATAATAATAATAATAATAATAATAATAATAATAATAATAATAATAATAATAATAATAATAATAATAATAATAATAATAATAATAATAATAATAATAATAATAATAATAATAATAATAATAATAATAATAATAATAATAATAATAATAATAATAATAATAATAATAATAATAATAATAATAATAATAATAATAATAATAATAATAATAATAATAATAATAATAATAATAATAATAATAATAATAATAATAATAATAATAATAATAATAATAATAATAATAATAATAATAATAATAATAATAATAATAATAATAATAATAATAATAATAATAATAATAATAATAATAATAATAATAATAATAATAATAATAATAATAATAATAATAATAATAATAATAATAATAATAATAATAATAATAATAATAATAATAATAATAATAATAATAATAATAATAATAATCATAATAATCATAATAATCATAATCATCATCATAATAATAATAATAATAATAATAATAATAATGATAATAATAATAATAATAATCATAATCATAATAATAATAATAATAATAATAATAATAATAATAATAATAATAATATTATTATTATTATTTATACGACCACATGGTCAAGTTGTGATTGATCATAGGCAACCGGGATACAATCAGCAGAATCAGCAGCTAGCTTATCACCAACCTTAATAGCAACAAATAGTGAGATAAGATGATGGGATGCTAAAAATTAAAGGAATGTTGCAACAACTCATTGGGTCCATCGGGAAGATTGAATAAAAGGTCCACCAGATGCAAGAAAAGGTAGTATCACACGACTCAGCTATCAAGGGCATTGAGGTGTAATTAGGGCAGATATCCATGGCCCTTAACAACCTTCCTTAAGGGACGTAACCTTCTGACACACATGTCAATCCGAAAGAGTAGGGCCCGAAGCAACTGATAGTTGTTAGTTTGAGAAATGGTAGAGATTTAGATTTGAAGCAAGAAATTACTTGAGAAAGCCGACCAACTGAAACAATTGTGCTAATACCACTTGAGGTAGATGAATCAACTGATTTAACTGAGGTAACAATACAACAGGCAAAAGATGAACCAAGCAAGGAAAAAGAAGTTGCAAAAGAAACTGAGCAAGTGCAACAGAAGGTAATAGAAAAAAGTGCCTGAGCAGGAAGCAATCTATTTTTCCTTCCCACAATGGTTAGCTAAATATCATAAGGATGAGCAGTACCAAAAAAATTATGGATATATTGAAGAAGATAAGTAAACATTTCACTGGATAGATGTCCAACGACAGATGCTAGGTTATACAAAAATGATGAAGGACTTTATGTCTCGCAAGTTTCACTTTCAATACCTGGCGTTGACTCAGACATGTAGTGTTGTTGTTACACGACCTTTAGCTGAGAAACTATCAGACCCTGGAGTTTCATAATTCCTTTCACCATAGGCAGCTATGCATTCGCTAAAGCATTCTGTGATTTGGGAGCGAGCATGAACTTGATGCCCTTGTTTATCTATAAAATGTTAGGCATTAGAAGAGGAAGGCCTATATGACCAAATGTGAAGAGGCCATCAGCTATACTTGACGATGTGCTAGTGCAGTTTGGTACTAAGCGCTAGTTCTAACCCGGCTAAGCAACCAAAAGGGAAAGTAACAGAGTTGAGGAATTGGTCGGGAAAATAACACGGGCTAGCCAATTTTTGGGCCGGTCATTCAAAAATAGCCAGCATTTGCAAAGTCATTGAAAAATAACCACTTGTTTGGTGCAACACGAAAAGTTCTTACATAATATACTAGAGATCAGTGCACCTGTATATAAACTTCCAGCATATTATACTTGAATTCTAACATGCGGAAAGTACCAGTATAATATGCTGGAACTTTAGTATAATATACTGGAGTATTAGTATAATTTACTGGAACCTCAGTATATTATACTGGAGTATTTTCTATATTTTAAACAGTATTTTCGTTTAGATTTATCTTTACATGAAAAATGGCTAAATTTCGATTACTTTTAAAACTGTGAATATTTTTGAACGACCACTTGTAAATCTGGCTATTTTTAAATTTTGTGCATTAGAATTTTTTTAGCTGTGCATGGGATTGCCGGGACCTTTTAATTTAATTTAGACATGTAGCATATTCCTTGAAGAGAAAGAAAGCGGTTAGACAAAAGGGGTCTTTTTAAAAGTTCTCGGTTCTCGCCAATTCCTCTAGTCATTGATTCGTTGTTAGGGTTCAAGAGCCAAGTCTTGGTCGTGCAATTATGGCAGATTCCTCAAATTTCAGTGCCGAGATTCATGCGTTGGGAACACAAGTCCTCCAGTTTATGTCGAATACTACCAAAAGACTGGATAATCAGCAAGAGCGTCTGATGTCACTACTTCAGGAGACAATGGAGTCTGAAGGCTGAAACTAATAAGTTTTTAAAGCTAATCCAGGAAAAATTGAATTTACCTTTTCCCTTATCTGTTCTAAGAGTATAGTCATGCTAATTGAGGGGAAAGATTTGATTGCAATTGTGACTCTTTTTATACAATTTTTGTTCCGCTTAGCTAAGACACTGTTGAGGTACCTGGGTAATTCTTTCTTACCATTGTGACTGTTTTTATACAAATTTTATTCCGGTTATTTGAATCTCAATTGAATAGTCAGCATTTCAACTTTTGGGCATGGCTGATATAGCTTTGTTGCCTAAGTTCTTTTGCTTAAGGTCTAAATGGTTCAATACACCTTGGGCTGGTATAGAGTTATCAACAAAAATTTCATTGGAAATGCCTTAAATTGATTTTTCAAGATATCATTTCTTCAGTAAATATTTAGGTTTGCTTTTGGAATTTGCTTCATCTTTCTGGTTGAGCGCCAATGAGATTGCCACTTTTGGTAATTATGTGTTTACTAACTTTTCCATGAGTTTGTTTTTGTTGGCAATTATGTGTTCAATTTCATGTATTTTTTTTGGTGTTTTTGGTTATAGCAACCAAACATGTGTAATTGATTAGTGGTTTGATGACTATCGGACGGATTATATGGTATTTTTTAATGAAGATATTTAAGTCAAAAAGGTTGCTTACGTTCAACAATTAAGGTAGATCATAATTAATAGGAAATATTATACAATAGTATTAGCATTGGTAAAATATTATCTTTAGGGTATGATTATTTTAAATAAACAAAAATTAAGTACAAGTTGCTGTAAATGACCGATGTAAATGGCCGTATGGTCGCTTGATCGTGATTTTATAGTTCATAACACCAACCGTCAAAATTACATTGAATAGCTATACATAATAAATTTTATATAATAAAAATATATAAAATAAATAAAAAGTTATATCTTTTATCTCACAAATAATTTTTCTTTAAATAAAATAAATAACCCTTTGAAAAGTTCTTTTCTTAACAGCTAAATATTTTTCAGAAAATAATAATTTACGAATAAAAGAACATATTATTTAGAGAAACACAAAATAAATATATATTTTAAATTATTATTATTATTATTATTGTGTTAAAAATAGATTAAAAAGTTATTTAGATTTTCTCTCAAAGAGATATAAAATCATGATAAAAGGATAGCAATATTTAAATAATATTTATGACTAAACCTCATTTATTCTTACGATCTCTAAAGCTTATTCAAGTTAGGAAGCCTAATTCACATGTTACATCCTTGAAACTATAATCTTTCATATAATTTCATGCGTGCTACTAAATTATATACCAACAGGCAACAAATCAATCTCATCTGTCAAAAGGAATAACTAATATACTGTTTTTCTCTCTTAATTGTAATATGCATGCAAGACAAAATATATATTAAGTGCCCTAACATTTATGGAATTATATTTACAAATAACTAAGGATAAGAAACATTATATAAACCATAAGTTGAATAAGAGAAAATAGAATCCATTTTTTCGTTATCAAACTGCTCCAATCTCTCCAAATAATAGCTTGATGCAATAGAATCCTTGACAATATATCATGTGATACCTTCTTTCATAAAATAATATTTACTTTGATGAAAATTTACCAAAGGAGTGTTTGACTTCTTAGAGCCGTGTGTATGTGCCTTGTAGATAATTGTTTTAATATTCAATCTTCAAGATCGTTATTTTTTTCGTCTCCAGTATATTTCTTCAATGAGAATGAACTTGTGTTCAATGATTGATGGGGTGAATTTTGTATTGAAATAAGAGTTGGTTAGTTATCTTAAAAAGACACAACCATAGGAAGGAAAAGACAAATCAGTTGACTTCTTTTTATTTAAATATTTTATAGTTAATATATTATTTCTTAAATAATATGGGTTGTGCCAAACCAACGTGTCCATAGACTTTCCTAATCATTGTGACTCAATGTAGCAATTTTTCAGTTTTTTTTCTTTTTAATTTAAGGAATAAGATATTTAAATTTTTAGAAGGGCAAATATGTTATTTAACTTTTAAGTTTAGGGGTTCATAATGTTTATTTGCATACCTATTTTTTTTCTATTTTCATTTAGACATAATTTCTAGCATATATTTTCTATGAAATTTTACTAATATACCAACGTTTTTAATTCTATTGTAGCAATAACTTTTGTGTGAACGTCTCATTTGTTTGCACTTAATGGAGGTCTGAATCTTAATCATTTAGATCTCATACATTAACTGCATTTGTTTTTATAGTCTAAATTTTAATCATTCAGATCTTAATCATTAAGTATTTTTTTTTTATACTTTACAACCACTTAATAGGTCTGAATAGGTATGTATTAAGATTCATAACAGAGACTTAATTTCATTAAGATGCTATCATACACGTTTATTACTCCCACCGCCTACTATTATCAACTACCACCACCACCAACCTTAACCATAGCCGTCACCACTACCACACACCATCATCCTCAACCACAACAACACACTCACCCACCTTAAAACCCACCACACCCACCAACATCCTCAAACACAACCACACACTCACCCACCTCAACTACCACAACCAATCACCCTGTCAATTGTCATCATCAACCACCATAGCCGACACTACCCACCATCACCTTCCTTAATCAAAACCACAACCATTTTCACCACCCACCATTATTAACACTCACCATGCACCACCACTATCCTCAACCATAATCGCTTGCTACCAATCTCTGTTTTAAAAGGCAGAATTGGGACTCGCTAGAGGCTTGCCCCGGGGCAGAGCACTCGTAAAATGCTCCTGAGTTTACGTGTGGAGCTTAGTTCCATGAGACTTACGCCTCGATTGTCGGGGCTTACGCCCTGGACACGCCCAACATCCATCGTAAGGGCTTGCCTAATAGAATTTTATGCAATCACGTGTAACTGACCTTGTAAATCCTCAACGTTTCTTAATAAATCATTGACTATTCAAAAGTACTTTTTTCTTAATCATTAATCATTAAGTTGAGAATATTTTATGTAATAATTAAAATAAAAATTATTGCACGTTATCCACTAAGATTGCTATGATAATAAATTTTAAATAATCTTTAAATAGATTATAACATCGAAATTATAAATTAAATTATAATATCAAAATTCTTTCAAGATTTTACTCCTTAAGAGATACATATAATATTTCGCATCGAATACATTATTTATGATGTTTGAGTTGTAACGACGATGCAATTAATTTAGATATTATCATATGTCATACTTTTCGTATTATTCATAGTTGAATTATCATTTACAGATATTTTAAATAGATTGTTTGTTATATTTTTATGATTTTAATGTAATTTTTATAATTATTTTTATTTTATACTATGTTAAAATTCTTGAAATTAGTAAAATTTAAAGATTCGTAGGACTTACGCCCCATGTCTCAGGGCTTATGCCTCGCCTCGTTAAAGATAAATCGCCTCACCTCATGATGCTTGGCTACAATTCATGGTTTAGCACATTATGTGCCTTGTATTTTACATACTTTAATGATAAATTATACTTTATATGTGCGTAATGGAGTCTATTTTATGTGTAGGGGAATTGGAGATAAAAATAGAGCAAAAGGGATATTTAAAAGTTGAAAATGTGCTTGAGAACATCGAAAAGGAGAGGCCAGGCAAAAGCCAGCTCAACCAGGCTTTAGCCTGGCGAGGCCAGCCAAAGGCCTGGCCGAGGCTGGCGTTAGGATGGCGATGACTGGCCTGGGGCCATGTCTAGTACGAGTTTTGAAGACTTAATTTGTTTTCTAGCTTGACTAGGATTTGACCTACACGTTTAGGTCTTGTCTTAAACATATAAATAGACTTAAAAATTCCACTTTTGACATACTTTTAGACAGACCGAGAAGGGTGATCAAGTTTGGACACAATTTTGAGGCTAAGGAGACTAGGGATTCGACCTAAGGAGGCAAGAATACACTAGGAGCAAGGCGGAGAATCCTTCTACCAGTTTTTCACTTCATTCTTTCTATTTACATTATTGGTTATGAATTCTAGTATTGTAGTTATGCATACTATTATGAATGGCTAATTTATTATCTAGGGTTTTGATGGAACTTATTGGAGGAAGATTTTTCTGTTACGTTAATATAGATTTGATGTAGTATTTTCTTCATTTGTTCAACTACGTTATTATTGTGGTTGGTTGAAGAGCTCTCAATCGACTGTGCCTATTTAGTATGTATTACTCAGGAGAAAGTACATATTTAGGTAGTTGTTGAATAATATCACTCATAACGTATATGAGGGATCAATACGAAGGGTTTAAAGGTGGGATTAGGGATAACGAAACCTTGGTGCGATCCGAGTGATTCGTACTTAATGCCATCTTGCATAATTCAGGAGAATATGTCTAGTAAATTATGGTAATTACTCGGAAGAGAGTTACAACAGTCAGAGCGTTCATGATCGGTAGAGAAAACCTAGGCAAATTTATAAATAACGTAGCGGAAATGATTCCGATAATAGGGAAAATCATAACTCTAGACCTCCGTAATCTTGTCTCCAATCCTTATCCTTGTTAATTAATTTACTGATTTCTAATATTTGTTAGTTAATTAGATAAAAATAAATATTATAATCGTTATAATTAGAAAATTATTTGGACGTGTGTTTCTTAGAAATACTGAACAACTGTAGCTAAGCCTTAGTTCTCTGTGGGATTCGACTCCGGACTTATAAACCGGATTATATTTGCAACGACCGCTTAGTCCTTTAGTTGGGCGTGACCAAATTTTGGCGCCGTTGCCGGGGAATAATGCATGATGGAAAGGTAATGTCATTGACCTCTATGTTAGAGTAAGTGAATGAGTAGTGAATAATGCATGGTACTTGCGAGTCAAATCTTGAGGTGAAGAGGTTGCATTCTTGGTATGATTAGTTAGGAGAATTGCTTTAAAAGGTTGTGTTTATAAGTGTATTTTTGATTGCTCGAGGACGAGCAATTTTTAAGTTGGGGGGTATTGATGTGTGGCTATAATTCATGGTTTAGCACATTATGTGCCTTGCATTTTACATGCTTTAATGATAAATTACATATTATTTGCGCGTAATGGAGTCTATTTTATGTGTAGGTGAATTGGAGATGAAAATAGAGTAAAAGAAAAATACTTAAACGTTGAAAGTGTGCTCGAAAACAGTGAAAAAGATAGGCCAGGCAAAAGCCAGCTCAACCAGGCTTTAGCCTGGCGAGGCCAGCCAAAGGCCAGTTTGAACCAGGCTTTAGCCTGGCGAGGCCATCCAAAGGCCAGGCTGAGGCTGGGGTTAGGCTGGCGAAGCCAGGCCTTGGGCCAGGTCCAGTCCGAGTTTTGAAGATTTAATTTGTTTCCCGGCTTGACTAGGATTTGACCTACACGTTTAGGTCTTGTCCTTGACATATAAATAGACTTAAAAATGCCACTTTCGAGGGAGATCAAGTTGGGACATACTTTAGACCTAGGGAGAGCACAAAGCCCTTGTGGAGACCGAAGATTCGACCTAAGGAGGCAAGAACACACTAGGAGCAAGGCGGAGAATTCTTCTACGAGTTTTTCACTTCTTTCTTTCTATTTTCCATTATTGGTTATGAATTCTACTATTGTAGTTATGCATACTATTATGAATAGCTAATTTATTATCTAGGATTTTGATGGAACCTATATGGAGGATGATTTTCCTGTTATGTTAATATAGATTTGCTGTAGTATTTTCTCAATTTTTTCAACTACATTATTATTGTGGTTGGTTGAAGAACTCTCAATCGACTGTGCCTATTTAGTGTGAATTACTCGAGAGAGAATGCATATTTAGGTAGTTGTTGAACAACATCATTCCTAACGTATATGAGGGACTTAGGCAAATCTATAGAAAACGTAGCGGAAAGGATTCAGACAATATGGAAAATCATAACTCTAGACCTCCTTAATCTTTTCTCCAACCCGTAGTATCTTTAGTTGTTAATATACGACTTTAATTATTTAGTTAATAAGATATAAGAATCTTAATATTTATATCTTAGGAATTGTTCGAGCTTATCTTCTTAATGATAGTCAACCACTACAGCTAAGCTTTAGTTCTCTGTGAGATTCGACACCGGACTTGTAAACCGGATTATATTTGCAACGGCCGCTTAGTCCTTTTTATAAGGCATAGTTGGGAATGATCAAATTTTGGCGGCGCTACGCGAAAATAAAGTGTAATTTATCATTAAAGCATGTATAATGCAAGGCACATAATGTGCTAAACCATGAATTATAGCCACACATCACCTCACGCCCTCGCCTTTTACAACTTTCATACCAATTACCACTAGCTACTACCCAGAACCACCACCATCAACCAAAACCACCACCAACCACTTCTTTAGTCGGCATTCACAAACACCTCTGTTAGCCATCACCACCACCAACTACCAAATATGTATATATTTATATTATTAATAGAATATTAGAGTAATTAGTATTTTATTTAAATTTTATGTTCATTAATTTTTAAATAAAGATAAATTTTATATATTTAGATGCTAAAAAACAAACAGTCGTAATCATTTAGTATTAAGATCTTAATACATATCTTGATATTCAGATGCGTATTTAGATTCAAATATCTTAATCTTAAAAAAAAACGAGGCTAGCGAAGGTTTGATCACTTACTAAGTTGGGGCATTTGCACATGCAACCACTTTTAAGGCAGCTATTCAAAATATGGACATAAATGAAAAATTAGAGCAAATTTAGCCATAGTCAATCCTTTGGCTGAAGTTCGAATTACAACAACAGAACTTTAAATTAGAGTTTGAATTGCTCCACCTGAATTTCAGTCTAGTATTTATAGCAAACTTCAGACTAAAAAGGGTTATGCATTGATGGTGGCTAGCTTCTAAAATTTTTCAGATTGTGGCTAAACTTTAAGTACATTACAAATATGTAATAGCGGAAAAACTGGTGAAACATATCCCAAATTTTTTCCCCACCGATCACAGAATTCGATTAGCTTTACGTGGTAATATATTATAGAACATAAATGACAAAAACTATTACTCGACATTATTTTTCTTTCGGCAAAGGGCGAAATAGGGAAAATTTTATATCAAAACAACTGGGCTACCTCCTTTTCAACTTTATAGCCCATTTTTTAATTTACAATTGAGTAGTCCAAAAATAACAGGCCCAGATCCGAAAAAAGGGGCGTTATTTTCGTTTTTTGGGACTCAGAAGCGGAATTTTGTATTCTCAGCAGGATTTTCTCTCATTCTTTCCATTCTTCTTTCCCAAATCTACAAAAACGCGATCTTGCAGTCAATGCAACTCAAAAAACCCAAGAAATTCTTCTTCATCTCGAATTAACAACAAATCAAACACGAAAAGTGAATTTTTTTTTGCTGCAATCAGCGCAATTTTTATTTTTGCTGCAATTTGATTTCAAATTTTTGTTCGATGGAGGTTTTTCCAGTTTACGTTCTTCATAGTGGTGAATGGGAAGAAAATAAGTTTATCAATTTCATCAGCGATTGTGTAATAATCGAGTCGACATTCAGCTACAACAATTTAGTTACAACTATTTTGGAACATATTAGAATCGATTGTGATTTAAACACATTGGAGATTAACTTTGTCCCAATGGATGGTTTGCCACCGATCCTGATTNTATATATATATATATATATATATGTATGTATAATTATGTATGAAGTAGTATATATTTGTATATAGGTATTAAAATTAGTATATATCTAGTTATATTTTTGTATACAAGTGTATTTAGAAGTTGAATGATCTTTAATCCTAGTTATCACCTTATGTGTGTGGATGACAATTGTACTTGGAGTTTCAAATCTTCTGTCGTTACAAGGCAAACATATTCAAGGTGAGAAGTTACAATAACAATCATNATAGTCAATCCTTTGGCTGAAGTTCGAATTACAACAACAGAACTTTAAATTAGAGTTTGAATTGCTCCACCTGAATTTCAGTCTAGTATTTATAGCAAACTTCAGACTAAAAAGGGTTATGCATTGATGGTGGCTAGCTTCTAAAATTTTTCAGATTGTGGCTAAACTTTAAGTACATTACAAATATGTAATAGCGGAAAAACTGGTGAAACATATCCCAAATTTTTTCCCCACCGATCACAGAATTCGATTAGCTTTACGTGGTAATATATTATAGAACATAAATGACAAAAACTATTACTCGACATTATTTTTCTTTCGGCAAAGGGCGAAATAGGGAAAATTTTATATCAAAACAACTGGGCTACCTCCTTTTCAACTTTATAGCCCATTTTTTAATTTACAATTGAGTAGTCCAAAAATAACAGGCCCAGATCCGAAAAAAGGGGCGTTATTTTCGTTTTTTGGGACTCAGAAGCGGAATTTTGTATTCTCAGCAGGATTTTCTCTCATTCTTTCCATTCTTCTTTCCCAAATCTACAAAAACGCGATCTTGCAGTCAATGCAACTCAAAAAACCCAAGAAATTCTTCTTCATCTCGAATTAACAACAAATCAAACACGAAAAGTGAATTTTTTTTTGCTGCAATCAGCGCAATTTTTATTTTTGCTGCAATTTGATTTCAAATTTTTGTTCGATGGAGGTTTTTCCAGTTTACGTTCTTCATAGTGGTGAATGGGAAGAAAATAAGTTTATCAATTTCATCAGCGATTGTGTAATAATCGAGTCGACATTCAGCTACAACAATTTAGTTACAACTATTTTGGAACATATTAGAATCGATTGTGATTTAAACACATTGGAGATTAACTTTGTCCCAATGGATGGTTTGCCACCGATCCTGATTTATAACAATACGGGTGTTAAGGTATATGTGGAATTAAAGAAGAAAAACTTGAATTTCATTGAATACCCATTGTATGTGACGGTGAAAGAGATTTATGATAATCGTCTGATTGGTACAAGTTCCAGTTGTTTGTTTGGTACAAGTTCTAGTTGTTTGGTTGCTTCAAGTTCTAATTGTATAGATGTGTCCATCAATTGATAGCACTGAGATTATCCCTGATATTNATACATGCGGCTATGGTGAAAGATACTTAACACAACGTCAAGCTACTTCAGGTGTAATTGCTAGTATAGTCAAGGACAAGTATGTTAATCCAAAAGAAGTTTATATCGCAAATGATATAATAGAGGACATACAAAAGCAAAACGGGATTGAAGTGAGCTACATGAAAGCATAGAGAGCTAACAAGATAGCAATGGCAATGATAAGAGGGAATCCGAGTGATTCATATAAGGAGTTGCCGAAGTATTTTAATATGTTGGAGTATACAAATCCAGGAACGGTTACAAAGTTGCACAAATCAGAAGATAGATGCTTATGCTTATGTTTCACTATATGCATCTATCAAGGGTTGGGAGTATTGCAGACCGATAATAGTTGTTGATGGAAGTTTCCTTAAAGCAACATATAAGGGTACCATATTGACTGCTTGCACACAGGATGGAGCTAGTGAGTTAACTGCATCTACCTTGTTTCTGCAGTTTGTATAATGTTGTAGTTTCATGTATAAAAGTGTATAGGATTTCAGCTGCTGTTTTTATAAAATTTGCAGTTGGTATAAAGTTGTATAATTGTGTATAAGATTTGTATAATTGCCTGAATCATAATATCTATTTTGTATAAACAGAAAAAATCCTTCTACTTGTATATGCAATTGTAGATTCAGAGAATACCAAATCTTGGGAGTGGTTCTTTGTACAGATAAAGGGTACTTTTGATTTTAGGGAAGGGATGTGTATAGTTTCAGATAGAAACAAAAGCATCTTTAATGCCACAAAAGCTGTGTACCCAGAAGTACTACATTATATTTGTATGTTTCACTTGTGGCAGAATGTAAAGCGCACATTCAAGAAACATCACAAACAATTGAAGGATATCTTCTTTGCTTTGGCTAGAGCTTACATAATAGAGAAATTTGACTACCATATGACAGAGATGTGCAAAATTGATTCGAGGGTGCAGCCTTACTTGTTCGAAATTGGCTATGAAAGGTTGTCTAGGGCATACTCCAAAGTGAAAAGGTCGATGGTAATGACTTCCAATATTACAGAGTCAATTAATACATCAAACAAGGATGCTAGAGAGTTACTAGTAATGCGATTGCTGGAGTACACGATAAATTTGCTGCAACAGTGGAACAACAAAAATAGAAAAAGTGCAATGGAGACATCTAATGAGCTTGGCGAAAAGTACGACAAACTCCTTCAGGAAAATCTGATTGCATCGGAGCAAATGACGGTAAAATAAATCAAATATAATAATGCTTGGCACTGCTGACTTGTATTTTACTGCTTCTATAAGGATGTATAACTCTGTATAATAATGTATAATGTTCTTTAACATTTTTTAAAAAAAATAAACTTTTGCAATTGAGGCCTGCAACGAAGCAGTTATATACTGTGTTTGAAAGGGTAAGGCGAACATAGTGTGCCTTGAAGAGGGAACTTACAGTTGCGGAAAATTTCAAATGGATGAACTTCCATGTCCGCATGCTTGGGCGATTTTGAAGAACCAACAGCTGAAACCTGGCCAGTATTGCTCTTTTTACTACAAGAAGGATAACCTCCTTAGAACTTATGAATTTCCAGTGAATCTGATGCTAGATGAGAGTTTATGGATAATCCTAACAGAGGTTCTGGAAGATGTGGTCCTACCACCTAAAGGGAGAAGGAATGCAGGAAGGCCAAGAAAGGAAAGACTCAAACCTACTCCAGAGAAAGAGTCTAGGAGGGCGTTTTCATGTTCTGTGTGTGGACAAGGTGGTCACAATAGAAAAATATGTAGGAATCTACCAAAATAAATAGTTGGAAACATAATATTTCCTATTACATTTGTTGTCATGTTGAGTAGTTAAGTTTCACAAACAACAGAGTTACAAATGTTGAGTAGTTAAGTTTCACAAGCAATCGAGTTACAAATGTCAATAAAGAATTATAATTTACACTATATATTGTAATTATGTTAAATATATCTCATTATACATGTTTTGATTATCCAATAATAGTGTGTTGCTGTTTTTAATGGTGCTAAATATATTGATAGATTGTACAAATACAAAACAGAACTGCTGGTAGTATATGTATACAAATGTATAAATGAGAGTATAAGTTTGTATAAATTTATATAACTATGTATATTATTGTATACATATGTATAAACCCTAACATTAACAAAACTGCAACTATAATGAAAATACATACTTTGTTAAAGGACAAAAGTAACTGAAATATTCATTAAAATGTAATTCATTTACAGCCACAATATGTAATGACTACCACAAATTACATAAAAATAAAAACATCTATAATATCCTTTAAGGTTATCTCACAAGTAGAAGAATAGTAATTAGACAAAACTAGGCAACAACTCCTCATATATAGCAAAACTACATTAAAATGAAACAGAACTACTTTCTTGGTCGTCCCCTCTTTCTCTTCTTGAAAAGTCTCCCTGTGATTTCATCACCAGTAATTGCACCGGACTGCTGTTTTTCCTTCCATAATCCCACAACAGAGATCCCTACCTGGTGCGAAGTGTCTTAATATCAAAATTATCTTTTCGAATTTCCTTACCAAGGATGAAATACTCAGCAAAGCTAGCAACAAAAGCACCACAATCACTGTAATTAAAAACAAATCAGATTCTCTGTACGTTACTGTAAATAGGTACACTAATAGTAAAATAGTAAAACAATTGAGATTAACCTACCATTTGATCTCTTGGGGCACATTATTAACCAGATTAATCTGCAAAGCATCAGAATGTGATTTATCGGTATATGCACCATTGTTTCAATCAATTCCCTTCTTCTCGACATAAAAATTAGAACACTTCGAGAAGTAAGGTATCAGAATTGCATACGGTAATGCAACATCCAAAGCAAGTCTATCATTAATAGCTCCACGGTTAGAGTCATAGATATGGATGGACCTATCTATGAACGTAAACAATCCCAAAACCCAATGGTCCAATTTTGCTCTTTCGCGCTTCACATAGATAAGGAATAAGATGTGGTCAACAGTGTGCCACGGTACATTTGCATCACAATAATATCCTCTAATGTATTATTCTATCTTATGCCCTTCAGAAATCATTGAAGGATCTTGATTCACTTTGAAATCTTTATACAGAGAGTTGATTTTATTACCAAAGGCAAAGGCAAAGTCGGTTGTAGTAAACCGCATGGAAACATTCGGTCCATATTTTCCCTTCTTCCTCAAATAATAAAAGAGGACATCCAAGTGATAAGACAAGAAATAACAAAAATAACCATCACTACTAGATTTTTTAAATATAGAAATTTATATGCTATTATACAGAGTTATATATATGTATACAAGGTTATACAATCTTATACAAACTTATACTGCAATTATACAAAGCTATGTATACACTATGGGGGTCTCAAACAATAAAGATACGCAACAAATAAAAAAAAAGGTATTAGAACAGAAAGTTATTAAATACCGTGTCAATCAAAGGTCGACCACAATACGCAAGTGAGTGGAACCAATCCTTCGTGGTCACATGACACAAGCCAAAAGTAAAAGCTTCTGCAAGCTGATTTACTTCATCGGTATATATATATTTTTGGCACTTTAAATCACAAAAAATAAAAAATATTCAGAACTACCTTCATTAACAAGTATAAAATCAGAACATGAAAGATTAAAGAAAGTTAATATACCTTCGCCTTGTATCCATCACATAATCAACAAACACGCAAAACTCTTTAGCCAATGGTGACAATGGATCAAAATCATCAATTTCGATCGTGAAAGGATGCTTGATATAAAAAATGAGCTTGTGCGCTGATCCTGATGCCCTCGAATAAAAAACTGGCAAATATGGAGATTTGGCATATTTTCCTGGTATTTTCTGTCGAACCAACTATTCAGGAGAAATGTAATCCTCTTCTACGTTTATGATGGATGGTTTGTGAAGCACAATTTGGGACATCTGTAGCGCAACTAAATCTTCATCGCCTATGTCATCCCAAATTGTATCACCCTTGACATCACTTGTTGCCCCTTAGACAGAGAAAACCAATAATAAAAAACTTTCAAAATAAAGAAAAGAAAAATCAGACAAAAAATAAAATAAAATGCAGAACGAATACCATGATCAACACCATCAGTAATTCCCTCGTTTGCTTTGACACCTAAATCTGTTTGGTCAGCTAGCACATTATCTTGATTGACAAAGTCAGGAACAACATCATATTGGCAGCCACCAAATTCGCCGAGACCAGATGTATTGTCATCAGACACGCACTGACGAATCTAATAAAAAATAATAGAAATCAGTCAACTACCAATAAAAAGGCATAACTGTTGAGTGATGATTCAGAGAAGGCATAACTATTGAGTGATTTGGTTTTATCAGTAAAAAATTACCTTAGAATCAGGAACATCCTCCCTCGTTTTCTTGGTTTCCTTCATATTCAGAAAATTGAACACTTTTTCAAAGGAAGAAACTACATAACTGTTGAGTGTCGTAACTATATCAGTCAACTACAACAAAAATAACAAAAGTAAATCAACAACCAGGTTTATAACTCAAAAATCATGTATATACAAAAATTACCAATAAACTACAGAAAAGCTAAAGCTCTAGTACCTTTCCAACAACACTCCTCAACTTCTCAACTTCAGCTTTCAACAGATCAATGCGCACCGAATGATCATAACTCTGGTTAGGTTGTCGATCCATATTCTGAGGAAAAGGTCATTTATACTGTTGCTCCGTATTCTGGAGATGTAGCGACATAATCATTAGTGTGAAAGGCAGGCACCACAGGCACCTCCCCTGATGCAACATCATCGGCATTAACTTAAAAAAGGGTGGCGATGTTCAGAGTTGACATCTCTTCACGGGTAGGGGAAAAGTTCCTATAGTTCAACTACAAGAAGAAAAACTGGATTACAATAGTAGAAAAAGGAAATTGTGACATGTCCATAAGTATACATACTTACAGAAAAACTAAAATCATATATGAAGAAGTATTAAGGTACAAAATGTTTACCTTGTCGATACTAGACATGATCACCCCACCAGTCAAATCTGCATATGTTGGAGTTTAAGTGACTTTCCAATTAAGAATGCGTGGCACATTTGTGCCAACGCGAACAACTAGATGCTTCTCAACCAAAGAGCAACACTCAAAAAACCATATTTATAATACAAGTGGCAAACCTCCAAGCCTATCATTGTCAAATAGTCACACTGTTTGTCCCTCATTGTCTTTAAAATATCTTCAAATAACTTTTTTCCCAAGCATACATCTGATATTGACCACTTTCAATGATATCAAAATTATCTTTGATGATACCATGATTATTGGCATATGAGAATATGAAATGATGGACAAACACCATCAAGACCATCTTGAACACATCTTCATCCGACTTCCAGTACTTTTTCTTGAAGCGATCAAGAAGCTGCCCCCTTATTATAGCCCTTTTTTCATATCCTGAAAAATACTCTTTTAGCAACCTATTGACATCTAATTTGTCATAGAATGTGGCTTCTTCTTCTACACACTTCAAACCAGTGATAACATCAAACTCTCCAATGCCAAAATACAACAAACAACCATTAATTTTCACCCACAACTCCCTTTCCCATCCTGGGATGACTTCCCTCAATAGTATACAATGAATAAGTTGATTTTGGATTTTAAATCGAGGGAGGTCCAAAAAGTACCCAAAACAACTAGCACGAAACATTTGAAGCTATGTGTCAGTCAAACATTGCTTCAAAATGCTCACAATATCAGTCTTGATATGGGAACTAATTCTGTTGTGAAAATGTTCAACTGGTTGTATATAGAAGTCTCCAACCTTGAATATGGAAAAATAACAAGAAAGATATCAGGAACAAAAACTATACTAAAATATTGTATAAATCAGTGTACCAGTACTTGTATAAAGATGTACAAACAACTGTATAACTTTGTATACAATTGTATAAGCATGTATAAAACTAATAGCAACACAGGGAATACCTTCAGCTTAATAGTAAACCGTTGTTCTTTGGATATGCAATCAAGACCACTCTCACCATTGTCCTTGATCTTTCTCTTTCTCGGTTTAAAACTAGGGCCTACATCATCTTCATTACAAATCAACTTTCAGTTTTTCTTTTGATTTTGCAGGTCTCCCACATTTTTTACTCCTTAATCTAACAATATTAACCGGAGTAGGAGTATTACTCGTCTGGGAACGAGTCATTCGACTGCTCTCTTGTTGAAACATTTTTGGAGGATCAGGAGACTCAAAATCATCATCATCAGGAGCCTAGACATGCGTATTCGCTTCAGAATCACGGGTTGAGGGCAAGTCCCTCAATGATTGCGAACGAGTTATTCGACTGCTCTCTTGTTGCAAGATTTTTAGAGGAGTAGGAGACTTAAAATTATCATCATCTGGGGCCTGGACATGCACATTAGCTTCAGAATCAGAGCTTGAGGGCAAGTCCCTTAATCTTTTCGCAAAATCGAACTTAACGCCTTTTCCAGTAACCTTCATTTTGTTGTTATAAGCAGACATTTTTGAATGCATTTTCTACAATAAAACAAATAAAGTTTTAACAAAAGTGAAGACTAGTGAAAGAAAACACAAAAATCAAATAAAAAATAAGAGTATGAACACAAAGCAGAGACCAATTTCCCCAAATTGGCCTATATGCTTTAATCAGTTCTGGGTCTATATGCTTTTTGTTTAACACCCATATCTTTATAGTCAATTGTGTCTTAATCGTCTGCAATTAAATCTACATTTATTCAGTTATTTACCTGGACAAATAACTGATTAAATTGTCCCAAATTGTAACAAAACTGAAAAAAATATAAAATTCTATCCTAAAAGTCGAAATAACAAAGCATGCAAGCTGAAATATCAAGTTTAGGCCCAGAACGAAGATAGAAGAAACACAAAATCAAACGAAAAACACAACAACATTGTAAGAAAATATTCATAATAAAAAAAGCAAAAAAATTAAAAATAAAACAAAATTTAAAACCAAAACTGTGGTAAAAGCATAAAATAAAACGAAAATTACCTGAAAATAAGAGTGCAAGCTCGAAGAAGTACTTAGACCCAACAATGGAGGACGGTGTTGCCTTCGTCTCTGTTCTCAGAGAGAGAAAAAGAAATTTAAAATCTGAAAACCGTTATTTTAAAATTTGTGGGCTACCGGGTGAAAACCAAATTTCAAAACATATACAAGCTGGGCTAAACCAGGTAAGGGCTTTAAATGTGGGCTATTTTCGAATGGGCTGTATGACCCAAGTGATATATGATGTAGTTTTGTCAGCCAAATATACATTCCTATACTTTCGAAAATAGTCTAAGATGCCTCGTTATACTATTGGGTTATTTATACCAATGCTGTCATAGTATTTAACGAAATACTCTTATTTTAGATGGAGTGTCACGTGAAAGCACCAGATGAAAACGATCTATTTTTTTACCCGATCCGTTTTAAAAAACCTACCACCTAACCCAATTTTCACCCAAGGCTTTGCATCTTTTGTTCTGAAGCAATTTTTTTGTAAAAATTGCAAAAAAAAAAAAAAAAAAATATTTTGATTTTTTTAAAACTAATGCACCTGTAATCCACTGCTTTAGGAAAGTCCTCTTTTTTCAGTTTTAACAAAACTTTTTTTTCTTTTCAGTTTTTCAGTTTTTTTTAAAGCATTTTTTTGGTAAAAACTTAAAAAAAAAGATTATGCAAGATATTTTATTTTTAAATAAAAAAGAACTAATGCACCTGTAGTCCATTGCTTTAGGAAAGTCATTTTTTTTTTCCAATTTTTTCAGTTTTCTTTTCAGTTTTTACAAAACGACAATATTTTGTTGAATCTTTTTTTTTTTTCCAGTTTTTACAAAAAAATTTCTTTTCGAGTATGGGTAATGTGTATAGTTATGGATATGAGTCTTTTTAATTAATATTTTTCAGTTTAAAAAATGCTGTGAAGAAATACTTTTCAGTTTTTTCAGTTTTTTTAAAGCATTTTTTTGTAAAAACTGAAAAAAAGACTTTCCTAAGGCAGTGGAATATAGGTGCATTAGTTTAACAAAAAACAAAAATATTTTGTTGAATTTTTTTTTTCCTTTTTTACAAAAAAAAATTGCTTTAGAACAAAAGATGCTAAGTTTAGGTTAAAAAAAAAAGAATAAATGGATCGTTTTCAACTGGTGCTGTCACGTGGTACTCTATTCAAAATAAGAATATTTTTGTTAAAAAGTATAACGATAGGTGTATAAATAACCCAATAATATAATGAGGAATATTTTTAGATCTATTTTAAAAAATACAAGATATATTTGGCCCTTTGCCCGTTTTTCTTTTCCGGCAACCTGCTGATATCATCTATATATTATTAAAAGGAGAGAAAAAAGCCCTCTCCTTAAGCCAAGTGTCAATCTAGAAAAATGCAACATGGCATAGTTAGTTATTTAGTTTATAATTAGTTATTGGTTATTATTTTTAAATTTAAATATATATAAAAATAAAAAATAATATATATCTATATATTATTAAAAGGAGAGGAAAAAGCCCTCTCCTTAAGCCAAGTGGCAATCTAGAAAAATGCCACATGGCATAGTTAGTTATTTAATTTATAATTAGTTATTGGTTATTATTTTTGAATTTAAATATATATAAAAATAAAAAATAATATATATATATATATATAT
>MU682962.1:101419-160246 GCA_026770625.1 Nicotiana glauca | reverse complement strand
ATTCAAATCGGGAAGTAGTTTCAAGTTGGAGTTTTAAAATAATTTTAAAATAAAAAATGAAATTAAAAAATAATGAATTACCAATTCAAAAAATTTATTCAATGCGCTCCCTGTATAAGTCCCAACAGTTTAACAGAGATTTTATTCATTAAAATTTGAATAATATTATTAAGAACAACATAATAAAATTTAAAATAAAAAAAATATTTCATCAGTAATAAATTATATATCTTCTCATATATTACAAAAAGAAAGCAAATGCTAAACAATGGCTAATATAATAAAGAAAAATATAGAATAAAAGTTATTGGTTATTATTTTTAAATTTAAATATATATAAAAAATAAAAATAATAAAATAAAATAAAGGCTAACATATATATATATATATATATATATATACACACACATACATATATATATATATATTTGAATTAATAAATAGATATCTTATAATTAAATATAATTAAAAAAATAAAAAATAAATATATAAAATAATAACTACCCATTCAAATTGGGTAGGAGTAGTTTCAAGTTGGAGTTTATAGACTATCTTAAAATAAAAAAGCAAAAAAAAATTAGCTATAAAAATAAAAGAAAGAGAAGAAAAACTACCCATTCAAATCGGGATGTAGTTTCAAGAGAAAAATATTTAATAAAGTAATATGCTAATAAAACTTTCTATTAGGAATGTAATAATATTAAATATTAGATGATATAATAAAGAAAAATACATAACAAAAAAGTTATTCAATGCGCTCCATGTATAAGTCCCGTTAGTTTAACAAAGATTTTGTTCATTAAAATTTAGATAATATTATTTAAAAAGATAGAATAAAATTTAAAATAAAAAATATTTTAACAGTAATAAATTATAAATCTTCTCATATATGACAAAAAGAAAGCGAATATTAAATATTGGTTAATATAATAAAAAATATAGAACAAAAAGTTATTCACTAACTATATAAGTACCTTTGATTTAATAGAGATTTTATTATTGGGTATATCATATTGATAAATAAGATGACAATTGAATTTTATTAAAGCAATACAATCTAATAGGATCAAATAAGTCCAATCATAATTTAATTTAATTAATATTTTTTAATACTGACCGCGCATCGCGCGGGTACGACTACTAGTAGGTGTTAATAACACTGAGAAGTACTGGATACACTTTGTTACACGTGGCTTCTTATGTGACCCCCCACGAAAGTTGCTGAAATTATGCTCATGAGAATGCACGAAACTCTCTCTCTCACACACACGCACACACTTTTAATAATTTTAAGAAGGTGGGAAAAGGTTAAATATTTTAAGTTATCCTATTAGGATTTGCACGTCAAAAGTGTTTGGTTCTTCTAGTGAAAAGATAAAAAGGGTTATCATATGCTCCTTGCCGCCCATGTGTAGGTATGAAAAAATAAATAAAGAAACGATGACAATAGAATTTGCTTCACAAACTGAGCATATAATGATGACAATGATTCTTAACTACCTCCTTGGTTTTAGATTACATAAAAAAATGTACAAAAAGAAAAAGGAAAAGAGAAGATACAGATTCTTTTGAGATGTGTAAGACTAATATATATATGATTTTTGTAATGAAGAGATGATAGAAGTTCAAAGTTGACTTAGGGAGTAAGAGGACTTCCATTTGCTATCTCTAAATCTAATTTTACAGCCAAAAAAGAGTATACAATTCCAAGTTCATGAAGCTACACTTATCTTTGTAGATAACGCGATAGGAGAGAATCATGTAATGGATTTGGTATTCAAGATGTATATTCGTGGGATTACTATATATTGTGTTTGGTTAATATTTACGGAAAGCCTGAAAGTGATCTCATTGATAATCTTTTACATATATGTTTAATTAGCCATTAGTTTAACTAGAACATATATTGAAGGGTATATAACATATATATATATATATATATATATATATATATATATATATATTTTTTTTTAAATCTATATATTATTAAAAGGAGAGGATAAAGCCCTCTCCTTAAGCCAAGTGGCCGCATAAAATAAAGCCACATGACATAATTAGTTTTTTAGTTAATAATTAGTTATTAGTTTTTATATCTATATATTATTAAAAGGAGAGGATAAAGCCCTCTCCTTAAGCCAACAACAACAACAACAACAACCCAGTAAAATCCCACAAGTGGGGTCTGGGGAGGGTAGTGTGTACGCAGACCTTACCCCTACCCCAAGAGGGCAGAGAGGCTGTTTCCGAAAGACCCTCGGCTCAATATGATAAAAAAGACAAAAAAGACAAAAGAAGAGAGTATTAGATTCACCGCGGAAATCATACGGTAAAAGGAACATAGAAAGCAGGAGAAAAAAAAAAATAATAATAATAATAGTTCAAAGCAGAAACGATGGTTTGTAAATCGATCCTACATCGTAAATAGAAAATAGTAAAACTCGACATTGCCCCTAGCTATCTTAGACAAAAACCCACCGAACTAGTCCACTACCTCCTAGCCTATAACCGAAATACTCTTCTTCCATAACTTCCTATCAAGTGCCATGTCCTCGGAAATCTGAAGCCTCGCCATATCCTGCCTGATCACCTCTCCCCAATACTTCTTTGGCCGCCCTCTGCCTCTTCTCGTGCCTTCCACGACCAACCGCTCACACCTCCTTACTGGAGCATCTAGGCTTCTCCTCTGTACATGACCGAACCATCTGAGCCTCGCTTCCCGCATCTTGTCATCAATAGGGGCCACGTGCGCCTTCTCTCGAATGCTATCATTCCTAATCTTATCCTTTCTAGTGTGCCCACACATCCACCTCAACATCCTCATTTCAGCTACTTTTATCTTTTGGATATGTGAGTTCTTAACAGGCCAACACTCAGCCCCATACATCATGGCCGGTCTAACCACCGCTTTGTAGAACTTACCTTTGAGTATCGTTGGCACTCTCTTATCACACAAGACTCCAGATGCTAACCTCCACTTCATCCATCCTGCACCAATACGGTGTGTGACATCATCGTCGATCTCTCCTCCCCCGTGGATAATCGACCCAAAAATCACATGGCATAATTAGTTAATAATTAGTTTTTAGTTAATAATTAGTTATTAGTTTTTATATTAACGAATATAATAAAAAATAATTAACTATCATATATATATATATATATCTCATAATTAGTTATAATAAAAAAAATTGAAAATATAAATATATAAAAAATAACTACACTTTCAAATTGGGTTGGAGTAGTTTCAAATTGGAGTGTTAAAATTATTTTAAAAAAAAAAAAGAAAAAGAAAAATAAAATTAACTATAATAAAAAACCAAAAAAGAAGAAGAAAAACTATCCATTCAAGTAGGTGAGTAGTTTCAAGTTGGAGTTTTAAAATAAAAAAATAAAAATTACCATTTCAAATTGGGGAGTAGTTTTAAGTTGGAGTTTATAATTGTTTTAAAATAAAAAAATAAAAATAAAGCAATAAAAAACTTTTGATTCAAATTGTGGAGTCGTTTCTTTCTAATATTCTATATATCTTCTATATATTATTAAAAGGAGAGAATAAATCCCTCTCCTTATGCCAAGTGGTAGCCTAGAAAAAAACCTTATGGAATAATTAGTTAATAACAAAGAAATTATGAAAATTATCAAAGAACTTAACTACCTAAATTAACTACTAAAACATGGGGGAGAGCTGGTTTAGGTTAGTTAATTCCTTTATTTTATTTTTTAAAATCATTTTCTTTTTCATTTTTTTGAAATAAAAAGTATATCTATTCATTAAAACTCAAATGATATTATTGAGAAAAATATTATAAAATTTAAAATAAAAAATAAATATTTTCTAGAGTAATAAAATGTATATCTTCTATTATATTACAAAAAGAATAGCAGACAAAAATATTGAACAAGTAATATGCTAATAATCTATCTATATATTATTAAAAGCCAAATAAAAAGGCACCACATTAATACAAGTGGTAGCCTAGATAAAAGCCACATGATATAATTAGTTAATAACAAAAAAATTATTTATTGAAAGTTAACAAAGAAATTAACTACTCAAGTATCGGTGAGGGTTGGGTATATCTTATTGACGAATAAAATGACAATTAAAATTTATTAAAGCAATACGGTCTAATAGTATCAAACAAGAATGATTATAATTTAATTTTTTCTTTTTAATATTGACCGCGTATCGCGCGGGTACGACTACTAGTTTGAAATAACGACTTGAAGTAGTTAACTGGCCTGCGACAACTCTCTCAAAAAAAAGAGTTGTGTTTTTTTTTCTTTTTTTTCAATGTCGAGTCATTATATCACTTGTTAAAATATGCTCTTCGCTCATATTTTTAACTTCCTCTTATTCTTTAACAGCTCTTTCAACTTATATAGCTCTCAAACTAAAAGTTTACGAAGGCACACGTTAATTTAAACACATTAGATTTAGCACGTAAGTTGTAAAACGAGAACTTGTGTGTTCTTGTAGCGGAAGTGGAAGGAACGGATGAACCACGACTAGTCGACAGTGATTGCTAGTTATCACAGTGTATTGGATCAACCCCTAAGCCACTATATTAGAGTAGGAAAAATACTGCGTGGGTTATAATAATTACTAAAATTAATGTATTTTGCCTTAGTGGGCCCCAAGAGAAACCCTTATGAGTGGACTTTATTTCGGGAGATTTTTAAAAATACCCAGATTTACAACTGGTCGTTCAAAAATAGCCCAATTTCAAAAGTCATCGAAATTGAGCTACTTTTTATGTAAAGATAAATCTGAGCGAAAACACTGTTCAAAACCCGGAAAATACTCCAGTATATTATGCTGGAGTTCCAGCATAAGTATACTTGAACTCCAACATATTATACTGGAGTTCCAGGATAGTATGTTGGAACTCCAGCATAATATGATGGAGTTCCAGCATAAGGACACTAGAACTCCAGCATAATATACTGGAGTTCCAGCAAGTATAATGGTCTAGTATAATTTACTGGAGTTTGGAGCACCAGTGCTCCAGTCTCCAGTATATTATACTGGAGTATACTGGAGTCAGCAAAGTATACCGGCCCAGCATAATATGCTGGAGTTCATACACAAGTGCACCGAACTCCAGTATATTATGCTGGACCGACCTCTATTGCAGCAAAACGATGGCTATTTTTCATTGACTTGGCAGACGCTGGCTATTTTTAATTGACCAGTCTGAAAACTGGCTATACCGTGCTATTTTAACGATACTAATATACGCTCATGACATGCTTCAACTCACTATACTGACTCTACAGTGAAGAATGAAATTTGTTGCATTTATCTAAGAGAAGCTTCTTAAAAGTAAAAATTTAGAATTTTATCCTCCCTAATTATCTTTTTAAAGTTCCTTTTTAGGGTCGAGGAATCCAGAATAAAAGAAAGGAGAAGGGTTTAACGATATCGAATCTAACTATCTATCTCTTTTAAAATGCAAATTAATAGTTGAACCACTAAATCAATATGGAATTTATATCCCTATACACTATTGAAAATTTTATTACCCTCCATACTCAAATTTTTATTTAATTACATCTTATATACAAATAACAAATTTATCAATTATATACAATTTAGGAATTAAATGAGTATCCTTTTATATTAGGAATTAATTGTTTCTCATCATTATTCTCTCTCTAGGTCTCTCCCTATCTCTCAATCCCTAATTCCAGTAATATAGAGAAAAGGAAAAGAGAGCAGCAATTCCGCCATTGACAGCCATTAAAAAGCTTTGAAGCTTTGAATTCGAATTTGGATTTTCAAAAAATATTATTTGTTTGAATTGGGTGTTGTTGCAAACAATTGAGAATTCTCTCTACGTCTCTCTCTATCTCTCAATCCCATTCCAGTAATGTAAAGCAAAGGAAAAGAGAGAAGCAATTCCACTATTGACATCCATTAAAAAGCTTTGAAGCTTTGAATTCGAATTTGGATTTACAAAAATCATTATTTGTTTGGTTAGGTGTTCTTGCAAACAATTGAGAATATTGTTTGGAGTTTATATATCAATTTTGAGGGTATTTCGGTGAAGATTAGACTTGATTTTCGTTGAATTTCAGACTGAAAATTGAAGAAGAAAAAGAAGAAGAAGAAGACATGACATACAATATACTTAGGAAATTGTAGTAAAGTTGTAGTTATTGATGTTTTATACTTCAGCAATCCCTAATTCCAGTAATATAGAGAAAAGGAAAAGAGAGCAGCAATTCCGCCATTGACAGCCATTAAAAAGCTTTGAAGTTTTGAATTCGAATTTGGGTTTTCAAAAAATATTATTTGTTTGAATTGGGTGTTGTTGCAAACAATTGAGAATTCTCTCTACGTCTCTCTCTATCTCTCAATCCCATTCCAGTAATGTAAAGCAAAGGAAAAGAGAGAAGCAATTCCACTATTGACATCCATTAAAAAGCTTTGAAGCTTTGAATTCGAATTTGGATTTACAAAAATCATTATTTGTTTGGTTAGGTGTTCTTGCAAACAATTGAGAATATTGTTTGGAGTTTATATATCAATTTTGAGGGTATTTTGATGAAGATTAGACTTAATTTTCGTTGAATTTCAGACTGAAAATTGAAGAAGAAAAAGAAGAAGAAGAAGACATGACATACAATATACTTACGAAATTATAGTAAAGTTGTAGTTATTGATGTTTTATACTTCAATACCACACAGGGGGGGGGGGGGGGGGGGGGGGGGGGAGGTGATTTGTGTGGCGTCCAATTTGTTGCTTAACCTGATTATGGAAGGACTTGGTTCTTCTATGTGTTCCAACTACAATTGTTGCAGAATAAAAAGTACAAAAATTAAAGAACACAAAGATTTTACGTAGATAATACCTGGCTCAAAAGGTGAAAAAACCACGACCTACTTTCAAGTAGGATTTTTCCAAACTCTCGACTAAAATCACTGAACCAAAAAACTGTATTTACAAAAACTCTTTTGTAAACTTATGACTAACTCTAATCACGTTGTAGCACACAACCTCAACTGTTGCGACAACTTCAAGTTAACTCTAACTTGAAAACTCAGAGTACCTAATACAATTGCTTCTAGATAAAGCTGAAAGGTACAATATGAATACACTTACTATAGTTGAACTAGAATAAAAGACAGACACTTGGAACTGGTTCTTCTATCTGGTTCAAGTAGCTTCAGGTTTGCACGCTTGAATCACACACGAACTGCTTGCAAAATTGCCTTGCTATTTTGCTCTCAATTCACGTTTAACTTCTGTTTATGTGCGTTACCTGTAAAAGAGAACAAAACTGATATTTATAGAGTTAGTAAATAAAGATTGACCAGAATTCTGATGCTACTCTTCCGTGGTGGAAGAGTTCTAGTTGATTTCAATCTCTAACTCCTTCCCTTTCTTAAACCGCGTTCTCTTTGAGTAAAGAGTCTTTCTCCTTCTTCAATATGCAACCTTTTCGATCAGGATCAGGTGATATCACTTCTGTTAAGTTAAGTTTATCTCCTTCACGTGCATCTCACATGCTTGAGTCTGACCATATTTGTGATTCACTAGGATGGACCTGGTCCATGTCTGAGTGCCTTTGTCAGTCTTCAAAACTAACCTTTACTTGGGCCAACAGTTATATATATATATTATTTAAATATTGTATGAAAGTTGAAAAATAGTAGTATAAAAATTATATTTAAGTTGTATTATATTGTAGTTGTATATAATTGGGTAGAAATAATGTATGAAAGTTGTAGATTATTTATATAATACATAATTATTTGTATTTCCAATTGTTTTTACTATATATAAGTAAGATACAAAATATACATAAGACATATTATATAAAATTTGTATATACATTTTATTTAAGTTGTAAGATATTGTAGTTGTATATAACTAGGTAGAAATAATATATGGAATGTGTAGGTAAGTTTAACATAAAATTTAGATATCCAAAAATTATAAAAAAATACTATAATTTATAATTTTTCTCGTATCAATATGGTAAAAAAAATACATATTAAAATATTGGTTAAAGTTTATATAGTTTTACTCTCGAATCAAAGCAGTCATCCGCAATGATGACGATAATGATAGTAATAATTTAATATATTTTTCTCAAAGAGATTGACAGATTGTTATGACTTATTAGTTTTTTTTACACTAGAAAATTGTATTAACTGCACCATCACCGCTCGGTATTTTTTTTCTTTTCTCTTTTTTTTTTTTTACTTGTTTATGCAGGTACTTTCCAGTATTTATGTTTGGCTTTTATTCCAATATTTTTAAGTTAATAACTAAATTGTTCGAAAAAAAGAGATAGAAAAGGTATATACTCTGTAAACAAAACTTGTAAACAAGAGTAATAATTTGGAGAGAAGAAATTGGGTATTCCGTTAGAAATCTCAACTAAAAAAAGGGTATTCTCGATCAAAGGTATAGCAAACAGAATTTGGAGAGAAGAAAGAGAAGATGAGAAAAAGAAAATAATATGGTGTAACTAAATTCCTTGATTGAAGGCATTAATAATGGATTGTGAGCCTTTTAAGGCGGAAGGTATATATTTTGTAAATAAAACTTGTTTAGGTTGGGTAATTAACTAAACATGGGCATTTTTAGTAATAAAATTTCCAATAGTGTATAGGTATGTAAAAATTCCAATAATAATTAGTGAAAAACATGGGCTAGAAATGAATAACTAACTAAACAAATAGAAGGGTAACTGTATATAAATGCCACTCGGCATATACAATTTAAAAATGCGGAAGTCTACAACATCATCCCCAAAACCCGAAAATTTACGGGAACACAAGCTAACAGAAAGTAATACACGGCACTAACTCCAGAATGTCTAAAGCAAAAGTACGAAAGAAGGTTAAATACTACAGATAGAGTAAAGAAGGAGACTCTTCGGTCTGCGGACGCTGCAGAAGTACCTCGAAGTCTCCGTAGCTCTCCCTGCCTCAAGGATAGTGCGCCTGAGATGAAGTACCTAGATTTGCACATGAAAAACATGCGTAAAAGAGGCATGAGTACACCACAGTGGTACTCAGTAAGTGCCAAGCCTAACCTCGGTTGGGTAGTGACGAGGAAGGTCAGGGCCCTACTGAGAACAATAATAATAATAAATCTTGTAACAGTATGAAATAAGCAAAAATAATGGGTACAACTATGAAATAAGATAGGCTATACAAGACAACAATCAACACTCAGGAATTAAGATAACACAGAGTAAAACAGCTCCGTCTAGATACCAACAACGAGGATCTCCTAGGATACCGTCCTGTAGTCCAATTTACCAACAGTCCAAGGAGCTCCCGGGATACCGTCCCGTAGTCCATCATATGAGTATATCCGAAGGATCTCCCGGGATACCGTCCCATTGTCCAACTATCAATGTGCAGGGGGATCTATCGGGAATCTAACCCGCAGTCCCAAAGTAAATGTGCAGGGGGATCTACCGGGAATCTAACCCGTAGTCCCAAAGTAAATGTGCAGGGGGATCTACCGGGAATCTAACCCGTAGTCCCAAAGTAGACAAGCAAGGGGAAGGGGGGAGAGCTATCGAAATCCCACATCCGTAGTCCTAATGTAAATACGCAGTTACAATACGAGGATATTCAGAAATGAAGCTAAAAAATACAAGGCAACAGGTAGTTCTATTCTAACATGCTTCACGTAGTGCAAACAAAGCAACTTGAGCAAATGGACAATTTAGAACAACTAAGCATGCTTTTCTAGCTAACACAGTCTATAATTGCAAATAAAATAAAGCCAATAAGAAGGAAACTCAGTCTAAATATTTAAAGTAAAATCGAATTTTTCAACAATTAGCTCAAGTACGCGCTTGTCACCTCACGTACAAGGCATTCAATTACCAAATATCATGTCATAAGAGGAAAGGTCCCCAACACAAGGTTAGACAAGCCACTTACCTCGAACCGGCTCCAAAATCAACTCGAAACCACACTTTTGCCACGAGTACCCGACTCCAAATGGCCCAAATCTATTCATTTCAATTACATCTCGTAAATAACATCTCAAGCAACTGATTCTACTATTTAATTTAATGCTACGACGCGAATTTAGGTAAAATGATCAAAATGCCCCTCAGGCCAACGTGGTCAAAATCTGAGGTTCGAACCAAAATCCGGTTACCCATTCCCCCACGAACCCAAATATATAATTTGTTTTGAAATCGGACCTCAAATTGAGGTCCAAATCCCTAATTTTAGAAAAACCTAGGTTCTACCCAAAACTCCCAATTTCACCCATGAAAATTATTGATTTTAAGTGGAAAACATGTTAAATGATGTAAATGATTGAAATAATTAAGTAAAAATTGACTTACAAGTACTTTGGAAGAAGTTTTGTCCTTGAAAATCGCCTATGGAGTTTGGGTCTTGAAAGAATGGTGAAAAATGGTAAAAATTCGACTAAGTATTAAATTTGCTGGGCCTCAGATATAGGAATTGCGAACTGGGGTTCGCAATTGTGAACCCCGACCATTTGTGGGAGTTGCATAGCTGGTCTCGTATTTGCGAACCCTTAACAATTTGCCAGATCTCGCATTTGTGAAGGGAAAATCGCATTTGCGACCACCCTACTTTCGCATTTGCGATAGGAAAAGTCGCATTTGCGACTATCCCTACTTTCGCATTTGCGACTACAAGGATCGCATTTGCGATCATAGCCAAAATTCCACAGTTCGCCATTGCGATGCAAAACTCGCATTTGCGAGTTCGCAATTGCGAGTTCGCAATTGCGAGATGATCTTTAAGACCACAGAGCTGAGCATACCTGATTTTTTTAAAGTTCAAAAATGCAATCCGACACCTATCCAAAACTCACCTGAGCCCTCGGGGCCCCAAACCAAATATGCACACAATCACAAAAATATTCTACGGACTTATCCATGCGATCAAATCGCCAAAATAACATCATAAACATCGAATCAAGCCTCAAAGCTCATGTTTTCTTCCAATTTTTTTTTCATAGAACATCAAATTCCCATTTTAAGTCCGAAACACGTCAAACGACGTTTGTTTTCAACCAAACTTTACAGAAAGTGCTTAAATCATATATAAGACTTGTACCGGACGCCAGAACCAAAATACGAGCCCGATACCATAGTCTTCTAATCAAATTTCATTTCTAATTTCCTTGACTATTTCCAGAAAATAATTTTACACAAAAGTTTATTTCTCGGACTTGGGACCTCGAAATTCGATTCCGGACATATGCCCAAGTCCCATATTTTCCTACGGACCCTCCAGGACTGTCCAATCATGGGTCCGGTTCATTTACTCAAAATGTTGACCGAAGTCAAATTTATTCAATTTAATATCAAAATTTAGCATTTTTCTCACAGAATTCACATTTAAGCTTTTCGGCTACTCGTCCGAACTGCACACGCAAATCGAGGCAACCTTAGATGAGGTTTTTCAAGGCCTCGAAAGTACAGAATGAGTAAGAAAATAAGTGACGACCCCTTTGGGTCATCACATCCTCCACCACTAAAACAACCATTCGTCCTCGAACGAACAAAAGAAAGAAATACCTGAGTCGGGAAAAAGGTGAGGATAACGACTCCGCATATCAGACTTGAAATCCCAAATGGACATCGAAATCACTGAAACGCACTTAATCAAAACTTATGAATTTTTTTTCTTTCAAAATGCTACTTTCCACAATTGGCGCCAAAACGCTCCTGGGTCACCCAAAACCCGATCCGGGCATACGCCCGAGTTCGAAATCATCATACGAACCTGCTGGAACCTTCAGATCCCGATTTCGAGGTCGGTTACTCAAAATTCCAATCTTAGTTAATTCTTTCAACTTTAAGCTTACGAAATGGGAATTCTCTTTCCAAATCAACTCTGAACTTCCCGAAACTTAACTCCGACCACGCGTACAAGTCATAATACCTTAAACGAAGCTGTTCATGGTCTCAGACTGCTGAACAATGCGCTAGAGCTCAAAACGATCGATCGGGTCATTACATTCTCTCCCACTTAAACATACTATCGTCCTCGAACGTGCTGAGAACTACACTGAAGTGGTCTGAAATCACTGTTTAACACCGCATGCACCTTCCCGTGCTACCACAACTTAGTTGAGCACATCAGCTCGATCAATTCTGAAGATATTCCCTTTTATTCAAGCAAATAAGCCCTAGAGCCCAATTCCAACATCTGGAATTCTATGCCCAACCCGTTTCCAACATAAGATCACCATATCAATCACTACACGCTGTACTCAAACATGGCTGCATAACTTTGTTGAATTCACACCTAGCATCACTTTACTCGCCGGACCACAATAACATTTTCTGATCGACTTAGTCAAAATTCCACGAATCTGATGCTCCCATTGCACCCCATGACATACGCAGGTCTTACTCTAACTCTTACAATGCCGTCACAATGGAAGGGATGTGCAAAAATTCATAATCGATTGCCGAGTCAACCAATCATTGAGCCTATACTCCTGACAAGAAACATTACCTCATTCTGAACCAAATAATGATCTTTTCTCCTTAATATATTTTACGTAATCAGATTGCACTGATCCTAAATCCAACAATCTCGTCTCACCCAGTACGGACTGCTCAGGCAATAAGCCACCCCTACATGACCAAAAGTCTCATATGATGCCACAATGTGCTAATAGGCTAACAATTAGAATGCGATACAAAAAAGGAAAAATGGACTCTGAAAAGAAATTTCAATTACCCCGATCGCAAATCATACATGCGACGCGGGCGCACAGCTAATATGAGCTTCCTTCAGAAAATAGGAAACATAACACAATAAACAGATTTGGGGAACTGTACTGAACATCACACTGTTACGGCGTGCAACCCGATCCGAGCAATCATAACCATGGCGGCGTGCCACCCGATCCAAATATCATAACCATGGCGGTGTGCTACCCGATCCACAAATGGAGCTCACATAAGGAGATGTACATCGAGCTAAATTGCTCATTACAACAAGATACTGAACATCCGTCATAAACATACTAAGTGTATAATACCATTCTCTGGGGAGACATATGACGCTATAATCCACAAACTCGAGCACCACTGAAGTGCAATATATGATCTGAATCTCAAGAGCCATCTTGCTCATATAACCTCATCTCTATGCGGAACCTTAACACATAAAAAATTCACCAAGCCGTCTCACAACTCGCATGACACAATACATCATTACATGAAATAGCTGACAATGAAATAACACCCCGACTCCCTTCCATAAGGAGCGTATTGCTGAGATGAACACATCTAGCCTGATATAAGCCCCTGTTCACATTTAAATCAATCCACCGACCTCAAGACGATTTCTAATTGCACCAACTAGGCTAATAACCTCTCAAAGGTCCATAATCCAATAAACAGAGTGCCTTCCAGGCATAAATTCCTAGATTAATGATATTACCACAATCCTTATACTTGGTTTAAATCTTTAATCGATCAAGTGACTACATGTCACACTTATACAAATCTTCCTGTGGGACACGCTCCACAACCTTCCGAAATGAATAACGGGTTCGCACATCCAAACCATCAGCCACACTGACGCTGAAAAGCGATCAAGAATCCTTAACCAGGGTGCGAAGCCTTTTCACAAAACACCGATCTCAGGTCATACTGACGACAATAACAACTCACTTTAAACATCAAAACTCCTTTCCTACTCATCTGAGCTCATGGCATCCTTGTCAGCACCGAACTGCAATAATTACGGCGACTGACAAGCCTCACACGTACCGCCACTAATCACATGCATAACTTGATCACATTGAAAGAACTGACCTCCACCACCAATACGCCAACTCAACTATGGTTAACCAATATATCTTCCTTCGATTTACCCCGATTGCCTTGGTAATAACAATAACTCCTTTCAACACATAACACACTCCATCCGCACTTACCCCGAGTGACCTGGAACTGCGAGACCATGCTGTCCCAAATCCCATGAACCATTTCATATGTGCGCACATTTGCACCCTCGACTGATATGCCCATTCCGCTAATCCTTTTACGAATTCGAAGTCCTTTCTCATATTTCTCTCAAGTGCTACACTGCAAGTCAAAACATCGTAGGACATTCTGGGCCTCCACTCATACGCATGTTGCAAAAACTTGATTCTTAACTATACTTATAGGCTCGAAATCATTTGGCACCATACATTACCTCTTTTTTGAATCCATTAGGACCATTGCTGAGAGCCACCCGCTCTGACTTGGTCCCGAATATAATCACTCTATAAGTCTTATAACACATGAATACCCTCTCAACGAGGTACCTAGCAGAATTACTTTCCTTGAAATCCGCATCTATACAAGGCAAAATTCTTGAATCCTTCCCCAAGTCTGAACATGAGCTAATAAGGCCAACCATAGCACACCTTTAACAATTCCTTTGCTCAAATTACCATTTATGTTTCTTTCCCATAGCTAAAATAACCCATCAATATGCTAATAACCAGAAATCTCATAAATAGTTAGCCATGCAACCCAAGCGTAGGCGGTGGGACTCTTCCACTCAGCTTGAAGCCACTGATACACAATAACTGGAATTCACCAGCTGCACAAGCCCATCCACTCCTCGTGGACATCCACTAAATGGGCGACGATATCCTCCAATTCAAGTTATGTTGTAACCTTCTTCATATCAAGCAACTCCTTTCCGTCATATCAAATCTCGTGCTGTATAATGGCCGATATTTCAAATCAAGTCCGTAGACCCAGCCACTAAATCCACATACTGCTCTGCCACTCTCCCACTTTGGGCAGACTCACTTCTTTAAGTAACTACTCGACCTCCACTTCTTGCACCTGGTCTTCTAGAAATTTAACCATCACATAACACTTCCCACAAATCCTTCCTCATTCCTTGCTACTCGGTTATTGCCTTGAATAAAATCTATCTCCGTGGCATTTGAACCCACAATTGTTGCTAGCTTTACACCTTTCGGAAGGTCATCCTTCTCACAACGTCGACATTAGAAGCACTGATTCAACCCTGAACTATCGCACCCTGCGATATCTAACAGCTGCATTTTTGCCAGATCTCGCATTTGCGAAGGGAAAGTCGCATTTGCGACCACCCTACTTTTGCATTTGCGATGGGAAAAGTCACATTTGCGACGACCCCTACTTTCGCATTTGCGACTACAAGGATCGCATTTGCGATCATAGCCAAAATCCCACATTTCACCATTGCGATGCAAAACTCGCATTTGCGAGTTCGCAATTGCAGAATGATCTTTAAGACCACAGAGCTGAGCATACCATATTTTTTTAAAGTTCAAAAATGCAATCTGACACCTATCCAAAACTCATCCGAGCCCTCGCGTTCCCAAACCAAATTTGTACACAACCACAAAAATATCCTACGGACTTATCCATGCGATCAAATCGCCAAAATAACATCATAAACATCGAATCAAGCCTCAAAGCTCATGTTTTCTTCCAAATTTTTTTTCATAGAACATCAAATTCCCATTTTAAGTCTGAAACACGTCAAACGACATCCGTTTTCAACCAAACTTTACAGAAAGTGCTTAAATCATATATAAGACTTGTAACGGGCGCCGGAACCAAAATACGGGCCGATACCATAGTCTTCTGATCAAATTTCATTTCCAATTTCCTTGATTATTTCCAGAATATAATTTTACACAAAAATTCATTTCTCGGACTTGGGACCTCGGAATTCGATTCCGGACACAAGCCCAAGTCCCATATTTTCCTACGGATCCTCTGGGACCGTCAAATTACGGGTCCGGGTCTGTTTACCCAAAATATTTACCGAAGTTAAATTTATTCAATTTAATATCAAAATTTAGCATTTTTCTCACAGAATTCACATTTAAGCTTTCCGGCTACGCGGCCGGACTGCGCACGTAAATAGAGGTAACCCTAGATGAGGTTTTTCAAGGCCTCGGAAATACAAAATGGGTAAGAAAATAAGTGATGACACCTTTGGATCGTCACATAGAGATAATAAAAAATATTAATGCGTCAAACTATAGCAATATATAGTCACTCTCCAAGTTTTAATTTTTCCCAGAGAATTTGTTCTGAATCATACACATGGTAAGAGGGAAATATGTGAACACTAACGAGTTCTTTACAAGTTTTGTGTACGGAATAAATATCTTTCCATCTCTCTTTTTTCGAATAGTTTAGTTATTAATTGGAAAATATTGGAATAAAAGCCAAACAGAAGTACCGGAAAGTACCTGCATAAACAAGTAAATATAAAAGATAAAAGAAAACAAATACCGAGCAGTGATGGTGCAGTTAATACAATTTTCTAGTATAAAAAAATTAATAAGTCATAACAATCTGTCAATTCTCTTTGAGAAAAATATATTAAATTATTACTATCATTATTGTCATCATTATGGGTAACTGCTTTGATTCAAGAGTAAAACTATATAAACTTTGCCCAATATTTTAAAATGTATTTTTTCATCATATTGATATGAGAAAAATTACAAATTATAGTATTTTTTCTATAATTTTTGGATATCTAAATTTTATTTTAAACTTATCTACAACTTTCATACATTATTTCTATCCAGTTAAATACAACTACAATATCATACAAATTAAATAAAATTATATACAAATTTTATACAATATGTCTTTTGTATATTTTGTATCTTACTTATACACAGTAAAAACAATTGAGAATACAAATAATTATGTGTTATACAACTTATCTACAACTTTCATACAGTATTTTTACCCAGTTATATACAACTACAATATAATATAACTTAAATATAATTTTATACATCTATTTTTTAACTTTCATACAACATTTAGATAATATATATATATATATATATATATATATATATATATATATATATATATATATATATATATATATCTGTTGGCCCAAGTAAAGGTTAGTTTTGAAGACGGATAAAAAAACTCAGACATGGACCAGTCCATCCTAGTGAAGCACAAATATGGTCAGACTCAAGCATGTGAGATGCACGTGAAGGAGATAAACCTAACTTAACAGAAGTGATATCTCATGATCCTGATCGAAAAGGTTGCATATTGAAGAAAGAGAAAGACTTCTTACTCAAAAAGAACACGATATAAGAAAGGAAAAGAGTTAGAGGTTGAGATCAACTAGAACTCTTTCATAAAAGAAGAGTAGCATCAGAATTCTGGTCAATCTCTATTTACTAACTCTATAAATATCAGTATTGTTCTCTTTTACAGGTAACACACATAAACATAAGTTAAACATGAATTGAGAGCAAAATAGCAAGGCAATTTTGCAAACAGTTCGTGTGTGATTCAAACGTGCAAACTTGAAGCTACTTGAACCAGATAGAAGAACCAGTTCCAAGTGTCTATATTTTATTCTAGTTTAACTGTAGTAGATGTATTCATATTGTACCGTTCAGCTTTATCTAGAAGCAATTGTATTAGGTACTCAGAATTTTCAAGTTAGAGTTAACTTGAAGTTGTCGCAGTAGTTGAGGTTGTATGCTACAACGAGATTAGAGTTAGTCCTAGGTTTACAAAAGAGTTTTTGTAAATGCAATTTTTGGCTCAGTGATTTTAGTGGAGAGTTTGGAAAAATCCTACTGGAAAGTAGGTCGTAGTATTTTTACCTTTTGAGCCAGGTATTTTCCATGTAAAATCTTTGTGTCCTTTAATTTTTATACTTTTTATTCCGCAACAGTAGTAGTTGGAACACATAGAAGAACCAGGTCTTTTCATAATCAGGTTAAACAAAAAATTGGACACCACACAAATCACCCCCCTCCTCTTGTGTGGTATTGAAGATAAAATATCAATTGGTATCAGAGCAGGTTATCCTTGAAGAGGCTAACACCTTAGGAACAGATCAAGATGAGTGCACCACCTGAAAACTAGGAAGGACAGTCCATTGCTAGGCCTCCACTCTTTAATGGGTAGTACTACTCCTGGTGGAATAACAAGATAAGAGATCACATCATCGGAGGGGACTATGAACTCTGGGATATTGTTACCGATGGTGTCACGACCCTAAACCCATACCCGATCATGATGGTGCCTCTCATGAAGATGAGGCCAGCCGACACATCTCCAATTCGAAGTTAAACAACTAAACAACAATAAAACAGGCTAAGACATGATATAATAATTTTAAACAGCAGATAATGTCATAACAATACGGAAGTACAACCCAAACACAGCCCAAATCGGGGTGTCACAAGCCACAAGCATCTACTAGGGTCTAAATACAACTGACAAGTCTGAATGTACTGGGTACAGATAAATGAAATAAAGGGGGAGTAAAGCATTACTGCGGACGCCGGCAACTACCTGGCTAAACTCCGATGACTCTGCCTCTAATCAACCAATACCCGCTACCAGGTTCAAAAATACCTGAATTTGCACACAAGGTGCAGGGAGTAAAGTGAGTACTCTAACTCAGTGAGTAATAAAGGTAAATAACAACTGAGCAGTAAGAAATCACGTAAGGCATATCAACATGCTGTATAGAAGCAGTATAAAACCATTTAGGAAAGCAATGAAGCTGTGAAATCCATTAAAAACATCTTAGCTCAATTCAAATTTCCTTTGAAAATGACTTTTCAACAGTAATGCAAATGAGTGTAAAACAATTAACGCAAATAAGCATAGAAATCAGCCCCTCGGGCACAAACACTCAATCAACAGGTAATGCCAGGCAATTAAAAAGATAAACACATAAAGTTTTGCCCCTCGAGCACAAATACACAATAAACAGGTAATGACAGGCAATTAAGACAAAGTAAACACATAGAAGTTTCACCCCGGGGCACAATCTCAGAACAGTACCAGCCCCTCGGGCCATATCTCACATCATAATGGGTACCCGCGCTCACTGGGGGTGTGCAGATTAAGGGAGGGGTCCCTTACGGACCAATACGGACCAAGCGTAATATCAAGCCATCTCGTGGCATCAAATCTAGGCCCTCGACCTCATATCCATCAAGCCACCTCATGGCGTATATATCTCAGGCCCTCGGCCTCATAAACAATATCAACAAACCACCTTATGGCATACATATCTCAGGCCCTCGGCCTCAAATCAGTATCAGTGTTTCCTCACAACTAGGCCCTCGTCCTTACTCAGTCAAAAATAGTCACAAGCCCCTCGGGCATTAGTAAAATAGTATTTCTCAGCCCAAAACATCATTTAAAATATCATTTAAGTCTCAAAACGGTGTGAAAATGGATGAGTAGTTAAAACAGTGGAAAATAACATGACTGAGTTCAATTAATAAGTCAAAATAGTGAGGAAATAGTAATAAAAATCCCCGAAGGATTCAAATAGTTGGAACAAAGCCCAAATATGGTAATCAGCCCAAATCATGATGATAACAAATAAGTTTCAGTCAAATACGTGATAAAATAATCAATCGGGATGGACTAAATCATAATCCCCAATGGTGCTCTACCCTACGCTCGCTATCCAGCATGCAAGTCACCTCCACATAGCACTACGATGTGCAAATCCAGGGTTTCAAACCCTTATAACATCATTTACAAATATTACTCACCTCGAACCGGCTAAATCTCTAGCTCGCGATGCTTTTTCCCCTCGAATCGGACTCCACGCGCGTCGAATCTATCCAAAATTAGAATGAATACGTCACAATATACTAACGAAAGAAAGCCTAAGCGAAAAAAATCGAAAAATACCAAAAATCCCGAAATTAGCAAAACCCGAGCCCCGGACCCACTTCTCGAAACTCAAAATTTTTTACATCGTTCCTTGTCTCCCCACAAGTTCATACATATCAAAAGTTCTCAAATCCGACCCCAAATGATCCTCCAAATCCACAAATCAAAATCCAAAATTCCAAGACCTAGTTCTTCCATTTTTAGCTTAAGTTTCCATGATTTTCTAGGTGAAGTTCACATAATAATCAAGTTTTGAGTTCAAAAATCTTACCTCCAATCGATTCCTCTTGAATCCCTCTTTATTCTCCACCAAGAAGCTCTCAAAATGATCAACTATGGGTGAAAATAGACCCAAAATCGCGGATGAAATGAATTATAACAAATTGCCCAGGTTTGACAGCTCCTTCTTCGCGAACGTGGTCAACCTCTCGCGTTCGCGAAGCACAAATTTGCGTTGATAAACTTTTACTCTTCGCGAATGCGACACACCCATCGCGATCGCGATGCTTCATCCTCCTACACCTTCGTGAATGCGACCCCCCCTATGCAAACGCGATGAACAAAAAGACTTCGATCCCAGATTACTCTACGCGATAGCGAGTACCCTCTCACGAACGTGAGCCTTCTTCCCGAACGTGAGGCTCCCCTCGTGAACGCGAAGAGATAAATCTTTGCAACACCTGAACCTGCATTTTCTACAATTTTCCAAACTCCAAAATGGTCTGTCACACCTCCTTTTCTACTACACCCCATAAAGGGTATAATAAAGGGAGTTATTTCCAACTTGAAGTGACAATCGAAACGGGATTACTTATATTAAAAGATTCAGAGTTGCCACTTGGGAGATTTATGGTGTCCCAAGTCACCGGTTCAAATCCCGTATCGAGGAAAGGGTTGACTTTGTATTATAGTCCGTGAACCAGAAATTCGAGTAAGGAATTCTGTTAACCTAGAAGAAGGTGTTAGGCATTCCCGAGTTCCGTGGTTCTAGCATGGTCGCTCAACTATTATTATTGGCATAATTATATGATTTTAAAAAAATTTGGACCCATGTGCATTTTTACTTTTAACCGCTTTTATTTATTTTTTAAAGAAGATTTAACGTCGTCTAAAATATGTCTTTGGATCACGTCACATGAAATGCACCTGTAATCCGAAAAATATTTTATTCAACATTATAAGGATTTGGATTTGGATCACATAAAATGCACACCCGAGTTTATGAAGGTAATATTTAAAATACGCGCCTAAAGCAACTACTCATTTTAAACTTTGCGAGGGCCATGAAAATTTGCTAAGTGGCACGCCTCGACATCTAAGATTTAGTTATAGCTAATTAAAATGAGGGCCACGCAATTGTCATTTTTGTTTTGGCGTGGCGCACCTCGAATCTAATTTAAAAGGTAATCAAACTAAATCTTGAAGGGCCATAAACTATTTTTTATTATCTAATATGGCTCACCCTCAACCTAATTAATGGGTTTAATCCGCTAGAACTAAATGTGATTAAAGGCTTCCCTCCGACTGACTAATGATTCACATGAGGAGAGTTACTTATTTCTAGCAAAGGGATCAGTCTAGTACAAATGGACCAAGGGCCCAACTGATAAACCTGATGTGATTAAACATGGTTGCAAATTTAATGCATGAAGAAATTGGGCTCCAGGTGAGGCCAGGCCCAGCGACGTGAAATCAAAATTGAGTCCAGCATGGGGCCTAGTGGTCCACAGGCGTGAGACTACTTTGAATTTCAAATTAATATCAATCCAAATTGGCTCATGAGAGAGCCCAAATTTAATGCAGGCCAGCCTCAAACAGAGATGAATTCCCTGGTTCGATACCACACAACAACACAAGGAATTAGTCTTCGCATTTGATTTTACAGCACACATTATTTTGCCTCAAGGGAATTAAACAATTTCTGATTCTAAACACCTTTCAATACTTTCCATGCAAACACCATAATCAAAACATCAATACAAGCCTAGTTTAAATTACAGCAACCATCTGGGAATCATTATTGAAACTAACACATAATTGTTCAAGTTACTTGCTCACTAAATGATCCTTCTGTTCCATTTTCTATTTAAATAATTGCTTCAATTGACATTCGAACCGATAGGGAATTTCGAAACCAAACATCTATAACATCTTGATTTTAACTTTCCAAACCACATAATCATCTAATCCCTACATTTGACATCAGTTTCGACTAGCTTCATAAAAAATAGACATAATCACAAACAAAGTCTAAGAAATACATACAAGTCTATAATAAAATCCAATTGTTCATAGCATTATATTAATTCAAATACCTTAGACAGAAAAACTTGACTCAAAATCTCGAAGAAAACAGACCCAAAGTAGAAAGAAAAAGGAAGATAATCAAAAAGTAGAGAGATCTTCATTTCTTCACAATATTTCTTCGCAACAAATGAAACAATCCTTACATTTGGGATCGGGATACGTACCTGGAATGGACAAGATGAAATCAAGAGAAAAGTGAAGGATCAATAAAACAGATATCAGGAATTCACACCAGCAAACCCAGTAGATTAATTTGAGCAAAACCAGAACCTAGCTCAATCAAACAGTACCACAGCTGACTCCAGACTCTTTTGAAACAAAACCAAACTCAATCCATTTTTAATCAACTAGAAATTGTTCTTTGCAATTAGAAACTAGAAAAATTTCAGAAAAAGGAATTCAATAACACAGTGAAAATGCAGCCGTCTTTGCTTCTCTGTATTTTTTAGCTCTTCAAAAATCTCCAAGGTCTCTTAGGTCTCTTAGCTCTGCCTTCTAAGGCAAGAAAGGGTGCCTTTATAGGCCAGGCAAGTAGGGCAGCCTTAGGTTTTCAATTTTGCAATTCAACCCTTTTTCAATTCTTGTTTTAGCTTAGGAATCCTTCACTTAGTGACTTGTTGTCCAAGTTAACCCACCAAAAAGTCTGAAATTTAAAAAAAAAACCCCCAGTAGAAGTTTTCTGTTTCTATTGCAAAATGATTCCCCTTCCCCTATTTCCTAAACTACCCCTTAGAGCCATGTTAATTACTCTTTGAACCTATTGGGTCCATTGGCCAATCTGAATGGATGACAGACCCCAAATCGATTCCCTACCCATACCCGTATGGGCTTTCTAATTTCAAAATCCTAATCGAGCCCTAATCACTAATTAGAAATGACGGGCTAACCAAAATTTCCTCAAAACCATAAAACCCATGAGACGAATCCAGAACAGGAAGTGAATTAATTACCAAACAAATAAATTAGAATTGTTATTAACTAATTATGCAAACAGAAAATGACCAAATAATGAAGAAAAGAAAGAAGGGAACAGAAAACAAAAAGACGAAACTGATCCTAATCAAAAAAAAGAAAAGAAGAATGAAAAGAAATTGCAAAATACAAAAAGAACTGGACGGGCTCCAACTTGCAACCACTCTTCGAACCTTTGAACTTTCAAACCTTGATTCAATCCAAGGTTAATCACGTGTTTTTTCTCCAAAAATATGCGAATAACCTTAGAACGAACCCAGACTCTTGACGAACACTTCAATCGGCAAGATTCGAATTTTTAGGGTTAGAAAAGATTTAAGATTCGACGACTTTTGGGATTATACAAGGGAAACCAAGTGGATTTTTTGAATGAGGGTGAGACGGGGGTTCAGAAGTGTTATTTTGGTGGGTATTGGAGGAGGCGCCGCCGGCGACCATGGCTGAATCGTTCAGGGGAAGCGTTAGTTTGGTGAAGAAGATGAGAGAAGGGAATTTGTTTGGTCTTAGGTTAATGTGGGGAATTTCGGACACTTTTATTTGATATGGGGGTAAGCTCTGGGTCGTTGGATGGATGGAGATGAACGGTCAGGATTGACCACTTATCAAAACTACGTCGTTTAGCATGTGGGTGAGGCTGGACCGGGTCAGGGGACGGGTCAGGGGGTTTGGACGGGTGTGGGGGAAAATTTTGGTCTTGGGAATCCGTTTGGGCTGTGTAATTTAAACAAAAATTGGCCCAATTTTGATTCCATTCTTTTGTTTCCAATTCTTTCCCATGCTTTCTTTTCTCTTTTATTTTTTTTATTTTTTCTAAAAATTAAAACTAGAATCCTAAATTAAATTGTAAAACCAAATTAATTTAACAAAAATTCTAATTAATCCTAAACAATAATTATCACAAATAATTAAATTAAATTGAAAGAAAAAAACCACCTAAAATTAAAATTAAAATTAAAGGTGCAAATTAAACTATTTTTGTGATTTTCTTTTTATAAAATGACTAATTACTAATTAATTCTTAAAATTATCAAATTAAATCCTAAATGCAAATGCCCATATATTTTTATGTTTTTTCATTAATTAAAATAAAATAAACATGCGCACACAAATGCAAACAATTAATAGAAAATGCCACGAAAATCCACAAAATTACAAACACTGAAAGAAATTATTTTGTTTTGAATTTATGAGAGTAATTCATATAGGGAAAAAATCACGTGCTCACAGCTACCCCTCTTTGCTTGGAAACACGAAGAGTTTTCTTGCAAAGATGAAGTGAGCGGATACGAGCAATTTTTGCCCGTTTGAATACTCTGTGGGAAGCATCTTTGAAAGAGTTGACCGCACCCTGCTTCTGAGGTTGCCTACATATCCTTGGCTAAAAAGGAATCAGGTCAGTGTAGTTCAGGAATGTCTGGTAGCTGGGACTACCATGAAGCTGTGATTTCACTGCCGCTGCTGCTGCTGCTACTACTTACTGAAACCTTTTATTACACCATGTCAAAAGTAAAAAGAAGCTAGACTAGACTATGATCTACGAGTTACAAGAAATCCTATCTATATCTTCAAACTTGCTCTTGTGGTTTTTGTTGCCTTGTTGACTTGTATTCTCCCGGTGAAATCCTTTTGTTGCCATTTTGAATTGTGATCTGAGATGTTTTCCCTTTCTTCAGGTGGATGCCTGACTGTCAAAACTTGAACTACATTCTGAGATGCTTTCCTTTTCTCCAGGTGGACGCCCGACTGCTGACTTGAATTGTATTCCCTGCTCTCCAGGCGGGCTCCTGATTGCTGACTTGAAATGTATTCCCTGCTCTCCAGGCGGGCTCCTGACTGCTAACTTGAAATGTATTCCCTGCTCTCCAGGCGGGTTCCTGATTGCTGACTTTGAAATGTGCTCCCTTGTTCTCCAGGCGGGCTCCTGATTGCTGACTTGAAATGTATTCCCTGCTCTCCAGGCGGGTTTCTGACTGCTGACTTAAAATGTATTCCTTGCTCTCCAGGCGGGCTCCTGACTGCTGACTTGAAATGTATTCCCCGCTCTCTAGGAGGGCTCCTGATTTCAACAAAATAGACAAAACAAAGAAAATTTTCTGCCCCAGTTTGGTGGCTGGGCTCATACATGAGTGTTAACCGAATCATATTACCAAATATCAATAAGAACTTAAAAGCTAAAACTTGAATTATACTCCCTTGTTCTCTAGGTGAGCTCCTGACTGCTGACTTGAAATGTATTCCCTGCTCTCCAGGCGGGCTCCTGATAGCTGACTTGAAATATATTCCCTTGTTCTTCAGACGGTCCTGACTGCTGACTTGAAATGTGCTCCCTTGTTCTCCAGACGGGCTCCTGACTTCAACAAAACAGAAAAAACAAAGAAAATTTTCTGCCCCAGTTTGGTGGCTGGGTACATATGTGATTGTAAACTACATCATGTTACCAACTATCAGTAAGAATTTGAAAGCTAAGACTTAAATTGTACTCCCCTGTTCTCCAGGCGGGCTCCTGACGGCTAAATTTGAAATGTATTCTCTTATTCTCCAGGCGGGCTCCTGACTGCTGACTTTGAAATGTGCTCCCTTGTTCTCCAGGCAGGCTCCTGACTTTAACAAAATAGACAAAACAAAGAAAATTTGCCCCAGTTTGGTGGCTGGGTACATATGTGATTTCCAATCTCCAAAACATGCCGAGTACAAACAAATACAAAGAAAATCATGCATAATATCTCTTGACCGTATCGGAATTGATGGCCATTTCAACACACTTGCCTTCTATGTCTGTCAAATACAAAGCACCATTGGAACACTCTCGTCACGATGAACGGTCCCTTCCAATTTGGGGCGAACTTGCCTTTGGCCTCAGCCTGATGTGGAAGAATACGTCTCAACACTTGCTGACCCACTTCAAACTTTCGTGGACGCACCTTCTTGTGATATGCTCTTGCCATTTTCCGTTGATACAACTGGCCATGTCATACTGCGGCTAATCTTTTCTCATCAATCAGACTTAATTGCTCCGATCGGGTTTTGACCCACTCATCATCATCAATCTGTGCTTCATCATCAAGCTCATTTTTGGATTCTCAGGATTAAATTGGCTTTCAAAACTTGGCCGAAGATTCCTCATGCATGCCGTGTCATTAAAACCAACATAAAAAGAACTGTACAAGAAAGAAAAGAAAAAAAAAATGAAACTATCAGGAATGAAGAAGAAGGGAAATTGCATTTCATTGAAATTTAAAGATAACAAAGTTTAGCACAACCCTGGAATAATCCAGACAACTAAAAGAAAATCAAATCCCAATACCAAAACTTCCTCCGAGTAGGAAGAGGAGTAGCTTCCCAATTGTTGATATTCACATTCGGCCTGACAAAATGCACCTCTTCGTCACCAGAACCTCCCCCAATTTCTACCATGTTCACTTCGTCAAATAGACTTTGGACTCTCTCAAATCAACTCCTCATCAAAGAACCCCACATGCTTTGGAACTGCCGATACCGGGCGCTTCACTGCCCCTGACTTGACAAAAGTCCTAAAGAGGTGTGGGATAGGCCTAGAGAGCGGCCATGCTTTCTTTTCCAACTTTGTAGCCTTCTTCACATCATCCCCTGTAGGCTTGAACCCTAGACCAAATGTACCCAGATTTTTACGCAGAGATACGGGCTGCACAATACCTTGCAAAGATTCTCCTAGACATTTACCCAGCACAAAACCATACTTCAACATCTCATTAGCTACCATGCAGATCGAAGGTGTAGCCTCGGCCTAGGAATGCATTTTCCTTCAGGAACCTTTTCGACAGACATCATTTTAGAAGTTTGATAAGCTAAAGGTCCTTTATCATTCCCGGCCTCAATAAATGGCGCAGATGAATCTTTATAAAGGGATATATCCTACTCCCCACGCACAACTATCTCTTATTTGTCCCACTCAAATTTCACCATTTGATGTAGCGACGATGGCACTGGCTTAGCCGCATGTATCCAAAGCCTACCCAATAACAAATTATACGGGGCAACCACGTCTAGCACTTGAAATTTCACACTGAAACCAACTGGCCCTATCACCAATTCAAGCATTATATCTCTAGCAGAACCTTTTCCTTTCCCATCAAGACCTCGAACACCTTCACTGCTCATGTGGAATCTTTCGGTGCCGATCTTCAACTTTTGCAAAGTGGACAGAGGGCAAATATTTGCACTAGATCTATTACCCACCAATACTCTGGTGACAAAATAATTTTTGCACTTCACCGTAATACACAGAGCTCGATTGTGTTCCGCACCCTCCATAGGAAGCTCATTATCCGCAAAAGTGGTCCTATTTGCTTCGAAGATCCTGCCAGCAATCTTTTATAATTGATTTACTGTGATGTTATCAGGAACATGTATCCTTTTCAGAATCTTCATTATGGCCCCGTGATGTTCATCGAATTGTGTCAACAAAGATAACAGAGAAATATTGGGTAGAGTTTTCCTTAATTGTTCAACAATGGAATAGTCTTGCACTTTCATCTTTCTCAAGAACTCTTCGGCCTTTTCCTCAGTAACCGTTCCCTTCACTTGAATTTGGCTATCCTTGAAGAGCTTGGCCTTCCTTAATTCTTTGGAGGTAAAATATCCTCCGAAATGAGTCGGTCCTTCGATCTCAACAAATTCTTCCTCCACTTTTCTTCCCTTGTGTGTCATTGTTACTCGTTTGTAGTTCCCCGGGACATCCTTTGTCTCAGCCGCTGGCAACTGAGTCATTAATTTAATAGCAACAGGGGTAATGGGAGACCCTTTCATAACTACAACAGGCTTGCTTGGCATCCCTAATACCACCAACTTTGGCTTTTTCCGACTTGACCCGACACCATTCGAAGACCCTTCTGCAAACATCACACGTTTTTTAGATACTTCATCTTGCTCCACAACCTTAGCGGGTTTTGCAATTTCAACGGAGGCTCAAAATGAGGAGCGCAACAGTATGGGTTCGAGGTCTTGAAAGTTGGTTTTGTACCATAATATTGGGCATCAGGAACTTTGAACAAGGTTTCACTAGAAGATAAAGGGATGTTGGCATGGGGAGGAGCTGCAAAAACGGGAGTAGTTAATGACACGCTCGTATTGACGGGTGGAGCATGAAAAGGGTGGGACAAGATGCCAGGGTAGTTGTGGCAAGGGGTAACGCCTGGGGCATGTTAGGAGGAGAGTCCAACGGTATTGGGGATCTGGGATTGTGATGGTAGTGGGACGGAAGCAAGACTTTCGATGTAGTTGGTGGGGAATGAGGGTAGAGGGTGACCACTAATCCAAGCCTGGTACATCTCTGTTATCTGGCATTTCAACCTTTGGGCCTCTGCTTTCAACTCATATTCTGATTCGACAACACCTATGTCTGATCCCTAACTAGTCATGGCTGTCTTGCTGTTTGACCTAGCATGCATGGATGACTCACTCGAATGCCACAAACTAACCACCTGCCTAAACTCAAATACACCAATCAACAACCTTGTTAGCAATTAAGGCTTTAACAGATTGACAACCGCACATTTTGGGGCATGAATGCACCTAAGCAATTAACCATTTCTATTATGCACTTGATCGGTTGCATGCGTCATCCCGACTTTCCTTATTTCCATTTGCAACTTCTTTTCTTTTCCCCTCTTTCTTTTTTTCTTTTTTTTCTTTTCTTTCTTTTTTCTTTCATTCTTGCCTTTGCTTTCTCTTTGTGTTTATTCTCTCATTTCTCCCTTTTATTTTGCCATTGTTTCCTTCTCTATGTTTCTCACTTTCTTTTCTTTGCTTTTCCTCTCTTGTTTTTCCTCTCTTTTCTTTGCCTTTCTTTCTTTTCCTTTTTTTATCACTATTTTTTTTCCTTTCTTTTGGTTATGGTCGAATCCTATGGATATTGCCTATGTATCATGACCCTACATGAATCAGTCTGAGCGTAGTTCTAGAAATATAAACGAAAAATAAATAACAAAAAATATTTTGGGATTTTCAATTTTTCATAAAAAGTAAATACTTTGATTACAATGACTCGAAAAACTCAAGACTCAAAAGCAACTAACAGACTCTGAAAAAATGAAAATACTGACTCAAAGAACTACAGACTCTAATTTAACTGACAGACTTCAAAAGCATAAAAGTACATACTCAACAATCACGAATACGTTAATGCCTCAAAACATCTTGGTGCCCGCGGGGCATCATTCGGCCTCGCCGCGGGCCTATGTGCAAGATCCCATTGGAGCCTCTCTAAATCACTCATGATTTGTCAGACAAATGTCATCACCACTGCAAAGAAAGTGGTACGGGTCATATCCTCACATGCTTGGCACTTCACAATAATATAATCGACAATGGCTCTGATCTTCTCTCTGATCCTACCCTTCTCCTGACGTAGACGCCCGACCTACTGATTATGGGCCTCTAATACTTGAGTGTCGTGAAAATGTTGATTTTGCAGCTATTGTTCTTCTTCCTCCATCTGAGCCATAAGATCATAACATTGTTCCCTTTTAGCTTTAAAATCCTTAGCTTGTTTGATCATTTTGTTCTCGACAGTGATGACCCTTTTCTTTAACCCTGCAACTTCATTGTCATATTGCTGTTTTAACTGCCTAACCGGGCATGCTTTATCTTCCGCATTCTTAGCCAGTTGTATTTGTGCCCTTGCCAACTCATTCTCCGCTTTGTTCAAATCAAAACCATAATCATCCACTTTCTGCCGAAGGTTCTTTATAAGCTTTTCATCCCTTGCACTCCTGGCATGATTTTCGGCTGCTATTTTCATCTCTCGAATTTGAGCTCTAAAGGCTTCATTTTCTTTGGCTAGCTTCCTCTTTTCTCCCTCATCGGCTGCGGCTTGCAAACTATTTTCAAACTGAAGGTCTCGGACCTGCTTTTCCAACCTACTTATGGTGGCTTTGTACTCGTTTTCTTTGGCCAGCCAGTCCCATTGCACCTGTGCTCCATCGGTGAATTGTTGGACATGCGGTCTTTTTGGGGGCCTTTCAGGTTCCTGATAAACTCGGGATCTTTTACCATACCAAGAAAGGTAGCCAGGCTCCAACTCTCCTCTAGATAGATCTCGCACTTGAGTTTTAGACTCTAAGAATCTACACTGATTCCAAATCCGGCGCACTTTTTCCTCTGGGAAGGCAGCTTTTGGTTCTAACTCAATGACATGTCGACTCAAATCCTCAATGTGTGGGATGGTATGGTATCGGCCTAACTGACGTAGGACTTTGTGCGGGGCATAAGGCTGGATACTCCGAAGACCCATCAACAGTAGAAAACACTCCTCAGCCGACATATAGATTACTTCTTCGACCGACAGCCACTCGAACGTCCATTCGATTTTGTTTGTAGTTAAGAATTTCAAGTGAGCATACCATGATTTTGTACCCTCCGGGAACTCATAATCCTCTACCCGCTTTTCATATTTTTCAATGCACTTGAGGCCAGTCATACCACAATTCAAGTATCGGGGATGGTGGCAAATATGTTCCTCCATCCATAGTTTTAACAACATATTGCACCCTGCAAAGAACTTCTCTCTTTTTCGACAAAGGGTCAGGGCTCGGTAAATTTCTGCCAAGATCAATGGCACCATGGTCCCATTTACCTTTTTCATCATAAAGTCAGCTATCCCTACGAGTCCCAGCTTTATATTCCCATCTTTTCTGGAGCAAACCAAAATACCCAGGAACGCCGTTATTAAAGCTAGCCCTCTCCTAGCTTCCCACTTGTCTTGATTTCTTGCATGAGTAAGACCAGTATCTGGCATCTCAAAGCCACGGGGATTCCCGTAACGTCGGTACAGAAAGTAGAAGGTACATAATCCATTGGCCAGATTCCCATCTCTGACGTCCCGAGTGATGCTTAACAAGTCCAAAACTTTGCGAGGGGTTACTATTCTAGGTGCCACCGGGTATTGAGTTCGGAGATTCCCCTCGGAACCGGCGTATCCTGCTATCTCTTCCAGTGTAGGAGTTAGCTCGAAATCAGCAAAGTGGAATACATTATGTGTCGGGTCCCAAAATGGTATCAAGGCCTCAATTATGTCCTTTCTCGGCTTAACCTTTAAGTACCTAATAAGACCACCCCACGCTTTTGTCACAACTTTCCTGATGTCGTCCCCCAAATCATGTCACCACATATGTAGCTCCAAAGGGATCTCGTCACGGATAGAAAAAGGTTCATTTTAATTTGTGCTCATCCCGCACATTTATTAAGGTAATTTTAATAAAACTACGACTCATTTTGACTAAAAAAAATGACCATTTTTTTTCAAAATTTTCACAAACATATCCGGCTTTGCCAATACGGCCTTTCAGCACTTCGAAAATAAAGATTTTAAGGCTGTGTCAGCTAACCGGTCAAAAACCTTAAAATGGCTAAAGGCGGCTGTTCTTGCAAAAACAACCTTCCGGTGCCTTTTTGAGGGACATTCGGCTATTCTTGACAAGAATGGAATCACCTTAATTATTTACAGTAAAAATAAATTTTTGTTCTTTTGGGCTATATTTGCAAAAAGGGAAGTTGGAGCCGATGGGGGTTGCTTATGTATCTCACACCCTGTGAGATTCAAACTGGCGTAGTTCGGGCGAATAAAATAAAACCAACTATTTTTGAAAACGAAACCTTTTTCCTCTTTTTTTTTCTTTTCATTTTTCTCAAAATTCGGCAGAGTTTCAGTACAATTCGGATTTTTCATTTAAGCCTCACAATACCATTTCTTTTTCCAATTATCTCCCATCACTCAAAATCCGCCCAGCATGCAAACTCAAAGAAAATAAATGCAACAAATAGCACGTAAAATATGCATAAAGATGGTCTGTTATTGTGGGTACACCTGTCCTAGACGAACTCAACCCCTATGTTGAGTCCCCTAAGTCAAATGCACGTGATGAAACAAACGCTCCTACTAGGGATCCGGCATGAGGCTGAGTTATTCTAGGTTTGAAACCTGGGTTTATTTGTTCTAGACCTGGCTTACCCGAGCGGACAATTCAAGCCGAGGGGGGCAGCGTACCGGGAATACAGAAGCTTCGCCGGCTTTGCAACTTATCCGAAATTCGTTCTAAAATTTGGGATATGACTCTAACAGAAAAGATGTCACATGAAGTGCACACTCCTTCATGATTTAGAAGACTCAGAGAGAAGAAGGGTTTCGTAACAGTTTATATGCAGTTCACAGAATATCAAAGTGGTAAAAGCAACACTTAGTACATTAGGCCCAAGCATGCAACAAAATCAGCTAATAAATAAAGCCAACTATAACAATTCATCTAAGCTCAAATTCTGAACCCTGAACCAAAAGTTTTGGGTTCTTGTCCCCAGCAGAGTCGCCAGAGCTTTCACACCTCCTTTTTCTACTACACCCCGTAAAGGGTATAATAAAGGGAGTTATTTCCAACTTGAAGTGACAATCGAAATGAGATTACTTATTAAAAGATTCAGAGTCGCCACTTGGGAGATTTATGGTGTCCCAAGTCACCGGTTCAAATCCCGTATCGAGGAAAGGGTTGACTCTATATTACAGTTCGCTAACCAAAAATCTGGGTAAGGAATTCTGTTAGTCCGGGAGAAGGTGTTAGGCATTCCCGAGTTCCGTAGTTCTAGCACGGTCGCTCAACTATTATTATTGGCATAATTATCTGATTTAAAATAATTTGAACCTATGTGCATTTTTACTTTTAACCGCTTTTATTTATTATTTAAAGAAGATTTAACGTCGTCTAAAATATGTCTTTGGATCACGTCACATGAAATGCACCCGTAATCCGAAACACATTTTATTCAACGTTATAAGGATTTGGATTTGGGTCACATGAAATGCAGACCCGAGTTTAGGAAGGTAATATTTAAAATACGCGCCTAAAGCAACTACACGTTTTAAACTTTGCGAGAGCCATGAAAATTTGCTAAATAGCACGCCTCGAATTCTAAGGCTGAGTTAAAGCTAATTAAAACGAGGGCCACACAATTGTCATTTTTGTTTTGGCGTGGCGCACCTCGAATCTAATTTAAAAGGTTCTCAAACTAAATCTTGAAGAGCCATAAACTATTTTTTATTACCTAATATGGCTCATCCTCAACCTAATTAATGGGCTTAATCCGCTAGAACTAAATGTGATTAAAGGCTTCCCTCCGATTGACTAATGATTCACATGAGGAGAGTTACTTATTTCGAGCAAAGGGATCAGTCCAGCACAAATGGACCAAGGGCCCAACTGATAAACCTGATGTGATTAGACATGGTTGCAGATTTAATACATGAAGAAATTGGGCTCCAGGTGAAGCCAGACCCAGCGACGTGAAATAAAAAATTGAGTCCAGCATGGGACCCATTGTCCACAGGCGTGAGACTACTTTGAATTTCAAATTAATATCAATCCAAACTGGCTCATGAGAGAGCCCAAACTTAACGTAGGCCAACTTCAAATAGAGATGAATTCCCTGGTTCGATACCACACAACAACACAGCGAATTAGTCTTCGCATTTGACTTTACAGCATACGTTATTTTGCCTCAAGGGAATTAAACAATTTCTGATCCTAAACACCTTTCAATACTTTCCATGCAAACACCATAATCCAAACATCAATACAAGCCTAGTTTAAATTACAGCAACTATCTGGGAATCATTATTGAAACTAACACATAATTGTTCAAGTTACTTGCTCACTAAATGATCCTTCTGTTCCATTTCCTATTTAAATAATTACTTTAATTGACATTCGAACCGACAGGGAATTTCGAAACCAAACATCTGTAACATCTTGATTTTAACTTTCCAAACCACATAATCATCTAATCCCTACATTTGACATTAGTTTCGACTAGTTTCATCAAAAATCGACATAATCACAAACAAAGGCCAGGAGATACATACAAATCCATAATAAACTCCAATTGTTCATAACATTATATTAATTCAAATACCTTAGACAGAAAAACCTGACTCAAAATCTCGAATGAAAACAAACCCAAAGTAGAAAGAAAAAGGAAATTAATCAAAAAGTAGAGAGATCTTCATTTCTTCACATCATTTCTTCGCAAAAAATGAAACAGCCCTTACATTTGGGATCGGGATATGTACCTGGAATGGACAAGACGAAATCAAGAGAAAAGTGAAGGATCAGTAGAGCAGATTGCAGAAATTCACACCAGCAAACCCAACAGATTAATTTGAGCAAAACCAGAACCTAGCTCAATCAAACAGAACCATAGCTGATTCCAGTCTCTTTTGAAACAAAACCAAACACAATCCAATTTTAATCAACCAGAAATTATTCTTTGCAATTAGAAAATAGAAAAATTTCAGAAAAAGGAATTCAATAACACAGTGAAAATGCAGTCGTCTTTGCTTCTCTGTATTTTTTAGCTTTCCAAAAATCTCCAGGGTCTCTTAAGTCTCTTAGGTTTGCCTTCTAAGGCAAGAAAGGGTGCCTTTATAGGCAAGGCAAGTAGGGCAGCCTTAGGTTTTCATTTTTGCAATTCAACCCTTTTTCAATTCTTGTTTTAGCTTAGGAATCCCTCACTTAGTGACTTGTTGCCCAAGTTAACCTACAAAAAGTCTAAAATTAAAAAAAAAAAAAAACTACTAGAAGCTTCCTGTTTCTGTTGCCAAAAGATTCCCCTTCCTCCATTTCCTAGACTACCCCTTAGAGTCCTGTTAATTACTCCTTGAACCTATTGGGTCAATTGGCCAATCTGAATGGATCACGGACCCCAAATCGATTCCCTACCTATACCCCTATGGGCTTTCAAATTTCAGAAGCCCAATCAAGCCCTAATCACTAATCAGAAATGACGGGCTAACCAAAATTTCCTCAAAACCATAAAACCCATGAGACGAATCCAGAACAGGTAGTGAATTAATTACTTAAAAAATAAATTATAATTGTTATTAACTGATTATGAAAACAGAAAATGACCAAATAATGAAGAAAAGAAAGAACAGAATAGGAAAAAAAAGACGAAACTGATCCTAATCAAAAAAAGAAAAGAAGAATGAAAAGAAATTGCAAAATACCTAAAGAACTGGATGGGCTCCAACTTGCAACCACTCTTCGAACCTTCGAACTTTCAAACCTTGATTCAATCTAAGGTTAAGCATGTGTTTTTTCTCCAAAAATACGCGAATAACCTCATAACGAACCCAGACTCTTGATGAACACTTCAATCGGCAAGATTCAAATTTTTAGGGTTAGATAAGATTTAAGATTCGAGGACTTTTAGGATTATACGAGGGAAACCAAGTGGATTTCTTGAATGAGGGTGAGACGGGGGTTCAGGGGTGTTATTTTGGTGGGTATTGGAGGAGGCGCTGCCGGCGACCATGGCTGAATCGTTCAGGGGCGGCGTTAGTTTGGTGAAGAAGATGAGAGAAGGGAATTTGTTTGGTCTTAGGTTAATGTGGGGAATTTCGGACACTTTTATTTGATATGGGGGTAAGAGGTAAGATTTGGGCCGTTGGATGGATGGAGATGAACGGTCAGGATTGACCACTTATCAAAACTATGTCGTTTAGCATGCGCTGGGGCTGGACCGGGTCAGGTGATGGGTTAGGGGGTTTGGACGGGTGTGGGGGGAAATTTTGGGCCTCGGAATCCGTTTGGGCTGTGTAATTTAAACAAAAATTGGCCCAATTTTGATTGCATTCTTTTGTTTCCAATTCTTTTCCATGCTTTCTTTTCTCTTTTCTTTTTTTTCTTTTTTTTTTCTAAAAATTAAAACTAGAATCCTACCAAGCAAAAATCGCCTACCAACCCCTGGATCAAAATCTCGCATACCAACCGAAAATCGCCAAAATATCAACTTTGCCAATTCAAGCCTAATTCTATTCTGGACCTCCAAAACCCATTCCGATCACGCTCCTATGTCACAAATCACTTCCCGAAGATAACCGAACCATCAGATCTCGCATCTGAACCCTCTAACAAATAAGTCAACATATGGTTGACTTTTCCAACTCAACCTTCTTTAAAAGAGACTAAGTGTCTCAAACTTTATCAAAATCATTCTGAACTCGATCCGACCAACCCGATACCACAAAACATGGATAACGAAGCATAAAGAAGTAGAAATGGGGGAAATGGAGTGGTGACTCATGAGACGACTGACCGGGTCGTCACAGATGGTCCCTTTGCCACCATGAAGAAGAATGTTGAAGGAGTAGATGTGTCAAAGACTAGAGCTGACTACACTATTCAGGACTTGAAGAAGTGGGTAAAGAATTCTAAGGCCAAGAAATGGCTTGTGTGTGGACTTGGTATAGACGAGTACAACATAATTCAAAGATGTACTATTGCTAAGGAAATTGGGACACCTTGCAAGTGGCTCACGAAGGAACTCCTCAAGGAAGAGATCAAGATGAACATTGTTGTTTTCTCAATATAAAAATTTCACCATGAAGGAAGAAGAAAACATCTAATAGATGTATACAAGATTCACAACACTAACAAATGAACTTAAGTCTCGTGGAAGGATTATTCTTGAAGAGGACAAGGTTGAGAAAATTTTGACAAGGGTTTTGCCAGTTACTTGGGAAAGCAAAATCACTGCTATTCAGGAATCAAAGAACATTGACACTCTCAAGTTGGACGAGCTAATTGGAAATCTCACTGCCTAAGAACTTAGAAGGCAAACCATGAAGATGGATACAACCAAGAAGGAAAGGAGCATGGCCCTTAGAATAGCTAAAGATACAGATATAAAGAAAGATGAAATGGCTATTATCACGAGGGATTTCAAGAAGTACCTAATGAGAGGAAAGTGTTCTTCAAGAGGTGAAACCTTCAACATACCAAGGGTCCCTAAAAAACAGACCAACGAGGGCTGCTACAAATGTGTTAAGACTGACCACATGATCAAAAATTGTCCTCAGGGGGAAATTGAATGGATGAAGGAAAGGGCTGAACGAAGAAACAGGTTCATCCCAAGAAGAATAAAGGATCAACAAAGGCTATGGTTGTTGCTTGGGGAGAAAGCTCAGACGAGGATTCAGAAACTGAAGATGGAGATGAACAAAAACTCATGGCCATTGGAGAATCCAATGAGGAATTAGAGGTAAGTGTGATTCATCTTAAAGACAAGATTAAAATTTTGTCTAAAAAAAATCTATTTGAGTTACTACTAGGTTTTATTGATGAATCTGAGGTCATAAACAATAAGAAGGAACAACTGTTTAAGGAATGTGTAATCTTGGAAGCTAAGTGCAAAAATTTGAAACTCAAGGCTAGTGATAGTGATAGTAAAAATACTTAGTTGAAGAACCAGGTTCGTGAACTTGACACCATTGTGCTAGAGATTAGATCTGAAAATCCAAAATTGAAATTAGGTACAGGTAAGAAGAAAGATGATCACACACACCTCACCTTAGAAAAAATCTAGGAAAAATAAAGGATGAGTTGTACAAAAGGGATGAGCAAACAAGAGTCCTAAAAGAAGATCTAAGCAAGTTAAGCATGAACTAGACATAACCTGTAAATGGAATACGTCCTCTGATGCACTATCATGACTAAAAGAACACCATAGTAGTAATAAGAGAGGACTTGGCTATGGGCCCCTGCACCTAAGTGGGATCCCAAAAGTAAGTACATCATACTTCCTGAGAACAAAATCTGCACACACTGTGGTAAGACTGGTCACTAAAAAGTGAGTATACTGCAAATAAAAGGCTAGTCAAAAGAACAAAACTTTTGTTCAAGGGAAAAATAGGCTGTCAGGATGGGCTAAAAAGAATTTAATTCAACCCTTTGCCTATATAAGGGACCCAAACTAGTTTGGGTTTCTAAGACTAACCCCTGATTTCTTTTTGCAGGTCCAAGTGAATGAGAGCAGCCAAATATGGTACATGGATAGTGGTTGTTCAAAGTATATGAATGGAAGCAAGAACCAATTCCTTTAACTTGAGGACCTAAAAGGAGGCAATGTCTCATTTGGAAATGGTAAGAAAGGTGAGATCGTTAAGGTTGGAAAGGTAGATAAGACAGACTCATAGTTCATTGAGAATGTCTATTTGATATATGGCTTAAAATATAGCCTAATCAGTGTATCACAACTGTGTGACAGAGGTAACTTGGTAGTGTTCACCTCTACCAAATGTTTTGTGATAAATCTTACCACTGATAAGATGTTTGCAGGGAAAAAGAGTAAACAAGATATACATTGTATATTTGTCTACTCTTTCAGAGAATGTACTCAATTGATCCCCTCCTTTGCTACAAAAGACTTGGACATGCAAGTCTAAGTCAACTCAACAAATTAGTCTCCAAGGACCTGGTGATAGGGCTGCCTAACATCAAGTTTAAGGAAGACAAAGTTTGTGAGGCTTATGCAAAGGGGAAGCGGGTAAGATCCTCTTTTAAAATCAAGAAAATAGTGAGTACTACCAGAACGATGGAGCTGGTCCATATGGATCTTTGTGGACCAATGAGAAATCCGAGCAGGGGTGGTAAGAGATATGTTATGGTTCCTGTTGATGATTACTCTAGGTTTACTTGGACATTGTTTTTAACATCTAAGGATGAAGTATTTGACATGTTTACTTCTTTTTTTAGAAAGACTCATTAATAACTAGGTAATCAACTTGCATCACTTAGGTCGGAACATGGAACTAATTTGAAAAAGCTAAGTTTGCTGAATTTTATGATGTGCATGGAATAGATCATAATTTGTCTGCTCCTAGGACTGCACAACAAAATGGAGTAGTTGAAAGGAAGAATAGAACACTTGAAGATATGGCTAGGACTATACTTCTTTCTAGTAAACTGCCACAAAGCTTCTGGGCAGAAGCTGCAAATATTGCATGTTACATTATTAATAGGTGCATGACCAGACCTCTAGTAGAGAAGACTCCCTATGAGTTACTCAAAGGAGAAAACCAAATATATCCCATCTTAGGGCATTTGGATGCAAGTATTTTGTGCATAACAATGGAAAGGACTCCCTAGGTAAGCTTGATCCCAGAAGTGATGAGGGAGTATCTTTGGGATATTCTTCACATAACATAGCTTATAAAGTGTAAAACAAAAGAATTATATGTGTAGAATAAAGTATACATATAGTTTTTGATGAAACTAACATTTTTTCTGAGAGACAGGAATAGGAAGATGAAGCTATTGGGATGGTAAAAGGTTTAAATAAAGTCACAGACCAAGCTGAAGTTGCACTAGAAGAAGGCACGTGTTCTTCTATCTAGGGCAACTTGACAGAGAGAACTGAACAAAGAAGAAATGAATCTAATTCCCAAATGGAACCTGTCCATGAGCATGTTCCTCAGCAACAAAACATGGGAGAAACCAATTGGTTGTGAAACCTTACAAGTATCAAAGTTCTTATCCCATTGAGAACATAATTACCGATCCAACTTTTGGAATTAAAACTAGATCTCAATTAAAGAATCTTTATGCTTTTAATGATTTCCTATCTCTTATTGAACCTAAAAATGTTGTTGAGGCTTTGCAGGATACAGACTGGGTAAATGCAATGCAAGATGAACTCAATCAGTTTGAAAGGAGTCAAGTTTGGCATTTGGTTCCAAGACCCAAGGATAGATAAGTAATTTGTACTAAATGGGTCTTTAGAAACAAACTTGATGCAGATGGAACTATTACAAGGAACAAGGCAAGGTTGGTGGTTCAAGGTTATAGCCAAGGGGAGGGCATAGACTATGATGAGACCTTTGCTCCAGTTGCAAGGTTGGAAGCAATAAGACTCCTCGTAGCCTTTGTTGCATACATGTAATTTACTCTTCACCAGATAGAGGTCAAGAGTGCCTTCCTAAATGGTTACTTAAAGGAAGAAGTGTTTGTCAAAAACCCTCCATGGTTTGAAAGCAAGGAGTGTCCGGATCATGTATACAAACTAGAAAAGGCACTTTATGGACTCAACCAGGCTCCTAGAGCATGGTATGATCGACTACCCAAATTCCTACTTGAACATGGCTACAAGAGAGGTAAAATTGATAGCACTCTATTCTTGAGGGAAAAAAGGTAAGGATCTTCTTGTGGTACAACTATATGGTGATGACATAATTTTTGGGGCAACCACTAAAAAACTAAGTAAGGAATTTGCTAAACTTATGAGGAGTGAATTTGAAATGAGTATGATGGGTGAGATTAATTTCTTCTTAGGCTTAAAAATTAAACAAAACTCAAATGGAACCATGATCCATCAACAGAAATATACAATTAAGAAGTTTAAAATGGAAGAATCAAGAAATAGACACTCCTATTGCACCAACCACAAAATTGGACATAGATGAACCTGGTTCATCTGTTGATCAGAAGTTGTATAGGGGTATGATTGGTTCACTTTTGTATCTTACTGCTAGCATACCTGATATTGTTTTCAGTATAGGGCTTTATGCTCGATTTCAAGCAGATCCAAAAGAATCCCACTTGACTGCTGTCAAGAGAATATTGAGATACTTGAAAGGCACTACTGACTTTTGCCTTTGGTATCCAAAAGGTAGTAAATTTAACCTAGTAGGTTATGCTGATGCTGACTATGTAAGTTTTCTTGTGGATAGGAAGAGCACCTCAGGTATGGCACACTTCCTTGGTTCATGTCTTGTGTCATGGGCTACTAAAAAGCAAAATTCAGTGGCCTTATCTACTGCTGAAGCTGAGTATGTTGTTGCTGTTTCCTGTTGTGCTCAATTGTTGTGGATCAAACAGCAGTTGATGGATTTTGGTATTGAGGTTGGTTACATTCCTATTTTCTATGAAAACACTAGTGCTATTAGTATGACTAAGAACCCGGTTCATCATAGGAGAACTAAACACAAAGATGTTAGACGCCATTTTTAAGGGACAACTATGATTAAGGACTAATCACTATAGAATTTTGTGCTACTGATAAACAGATTACTGACATCTTTACAAAAGCACTGAGTAGAGACAACTTTTAAAGAAACAGATTAGAACTAGGGATCATTAAGATCACCTAATGGAACCAGTTCAGAATTCACAATGAAAAAAAATAAATTTATTGGTTAGGAAATCTGGAACTTGTGTAAATATCTAGATTAATCTTTGCTCAGTCTCATACTATAAATAGTATACTCATGTGCCATGTGTTAATATGACTCACTAATTTATAACACAATTTTCTCTATTTCGGGAAATTGAGGCATGATCAAGAGGATTCTTAATGAAGAACCTGGTTCATCAGTACGAGTTCATCTGAATAACGAGGTATGTTTTCTACACTGCACACAATTAGAAATATTAATATTTAATTTATGATCAGAGTCCTACCTATGTTCAAAACCTTCAAAAGCCTATCCTTTTGAGTTTGGACCAGTTCCATTTCAATTAGACTCCCCACATTATTAAAATGCTTAGATTCTAGGGAAGATTAACCGCCTTTTCAACCTAAAATTTCAGAGTGATTGGACTTCTATTGACTACAAAAAGCTGTCGTTGGACATTAATTAACCTTCTCCCTTTAAAATCCATCATCATCATCACTGCCACTCCCATAATTCTCAAAACTGTCAAAAAATTTTCTGTTCTCTACTCTTCTCTCTTCTAACACTCTAATCAAAATTTTCTCCCTGAATTAACGAAGATGACCAACCCCCAAGATAACTCTAGCACACGTCCACCACTTACCCCCTCCGATTCCTCCAACACTCCTCAACCTAGCATAATCCCCCACCATAGGAGAAGGCGAGTGAAGACGCTTGCTCGCAAAATTATGGCTATAGGTGTGCTTTGAAAGAAACTAAAAACAAAATTAAAGGCTAGTCAAGCCCAAGATTATGAAAATTCTAATTATTCTTTCAAATCTGCGAGTGAGGGGAAAGGAACTGGGTCTTCTGATTCTGAGCAACCAACATCTGTGCAAAATCCCCCGTCCGAGGTACGTTCTGCTCTAGTTGAAAATTTGGAGAATCATTTTGTTTTGGTTGGGTCAATTGTGAATGTGGAAACGCCTGAGTTAAGAAGGAGAGAAGGTAAAATAAAAGAGAAAAAGAAAAAGAGAGTGAAAGTGTGAGCAGTAATATGAGGGAAAACAGGAAAGAAGTGGCCGATTCTTCACCCACTTCTGAAATGGTTAAAATGTCTATCTGTGGGGATGCACATGAAAAGGTAGTAGAATGTATCAATAAAACAAGGGGAAGTGGCTCAGGGGAGGCTACTGAAGGGCTTGTCAATCTCAGTTCAGATGCAGATGAATGTGGTTAATCTATTGAGGAGACCCTAGCGGACCTTCTGAAGAAGGTGGGTGCAAGTTATAACCCCAAGAAAAGGGGAACTCCAACACCAAAAGCTCCTAGTAATTCAAAAACTACCAAGAAAAAAAAGGCTACTTCTCCAACAACTGCTGATATTCCTCTACCAAAAGGAAGCGCCACAAGAAGTAAGTTGAAGCAGAGTGAGGATGAGTTGCAAAAAGCTATGGACGAAAGTAAGAAGAAAAGAATGGACAAAGGAAAAGCTAAGGTGGCAGAGCCTGTTGAGGTCGTTGATGTGGATGAAATGGACCCGGTCCATCATGGTGAACATATAACTGTGGAGGTTTGACCCCTAAGCCCAAGAAGACCAAGACTTCCTCCAAGAAGTTTTCATCTGTATCTAAGACTGTTGAACCTTCTTTGACTAAAAGAACAAGGTCTGCTGTGAAAGCCAACCAAGTTAAGATTACTGAGGAAGAAGATTGGAGTGGTGAAGAAGAGGATGAATCTGACAATGAACAAGATAAGTTGTTCAAGTTTGGAAAATGATCCATCTTAAAGGGTAGACTGTTGAAGGATCTGGAAGAACCAAGAATGGTTCGACTGGTTGATGCTCTAGCTGTTCTGGGATGGAAATACATGGTCCTTCAGTTGGATGGTATACTAGCAAGGAATGAGATTATTGATTTCATGGCCAATGCAGAGGTCAAGGATGGCAGAGTTTCCAGCTAGGTGAAAGGTGTTCAAGCGTCCTTTGATGCAAAAAGGTTGGGTGAAATCCTTGACATTCTTTCTCAAGGGTATGATGACTACACAAGGCAAAAATGACCAAGTCTGGACTCCCTTCCTAATGCCCTTGTGATATTGCCAAACTATTCCTTATAAAAACACACGCGGACGTTGCAAATATAATCTGAGTAATTCTGCCCTAGTGTCGAACCACAGGGAATTAACCTACTAATTACTTTTGTCGGACTTACTAAATTCAACAGAATCAATTTCCCCAAACTTTGTGATTAACAGTTGATGATATTTCTAACAACTAAAACTGAAAATAAATAAATAGCTGAAAATTAACTATGCTTGATGTGTAAACATATGGAATAAGGTCTAAGGTAATGGGTTCCCCCGTTGTTGATTTCCTTGGTTGTATATGTCTTATAACTGTGAGTTAGTTATCTCTATCAATCATGAACTCTCCAGCTATCATAAATATTTCTCAAGCAATTATGATAATTTACTAGACGCACTCTCTCAAGCTACGCTAGCTAGATTCTCATTAAAGTTCACTTAGATTGCACCTGAGGTATCGTTATCTCTAAACCAACCTCTAAACCCTCGGTTATGACTCTCGTCTATACCTCGGGAGTGATGTTGTTCAAACAACTACCTAAATATGCACTCTCCCTCAAGCAGATATATACTAAATAGGGACGGATAATTGAGGGCCCTTTCAATTAACCACAATCAAAACGTAGATGAACAAATAGAGATTAACAACCAATTCAAAACTATATTAATATAACAACCAAGTCATCCCCAACGTGTTTTACCAAAACCTTAGATTAAAATATTTAGCTACTCATAACAACGATAACAACTACAAAAGAATTCATAGTCATTGATAGATGAATAAAGTAGGGAGATAAAAATCTTTTTCCAAGTTGCCTCCTTGCCTCTCTTTCTTCTTCTCAAAAACTCGAACTCCCTTCTCTATTGGACTTGTTAAACCTTTTATAGTTTGGGTGGAATTGCTTGGACTTCCAAAATTGCCCTTTTTAAAACTTTGTTTCTGCCACGCGCTAAGGCCGCGCTATAGCCTGCGCTTGTGGAGTTTTCTTCTATTTTGGACTGCTGGACTAGCTAGGGCGCGCTAAGGCCGCTCTAATGCCCGCGCTAATGGGGTTTTCCACTGCCAATAAGCTTTGCTTCTTTTTATTTTCGTCCATTAATTCCAAATTTTTCTCGAATAATCATCATAAGTCCTCATTTCATTATTGCACTCCTGTGAAATTCCAAAGTCACCATTAGAGCCAATTTTTGCATTATTTGTACACTTACAATAATAAAGCATCCTTAAGTTAGAGCTCGAACGTAGGCCAAACCATACAATTTAGCCTATTATCAACACCCCACACTTAAATTATTGCTAGTCCTCGAGCAATCCACTACATCCTACAAGGTTTCTTTTCTAAGCTTTTCCCTTAACGACTCACACCATAAACATTTTACAAAATTTGCAACTAGTAGTGAGCAACTTTACCTCAAGAATCAAATCTGTCGTACCACGCACATTCACACTTACTCAAATCACTCTATACAAGAGTCAAGACTTACCCTTCCGTTGTGAATGATATGCCCTCACATCACACAAGAGAGTAGTTCCATATACAATAATATTCAGGACAATTAGGAACTAAGATAGAAAAAATTCGCTCGCTCTCACAAAGAACATTCACATGCCACAAAGATGCACCATAGGCTTGCCCGTAGTGTAGTACTCTACTAATCGAGCCCCACTCAGTCTAAGATCAATAGGACTTTATTTGGTTGTAATGTAGGCTAAAGTATGGGTAGGATATATTTGGATATAGTGACTAACCTCCCTAAGCACTTTTAATACAATTACATTAATATCCAGATCCTCGTTTTGTCAGCCAACACTCCACCACATTTATTTAAACATCCCTATGCATTAGGTGCAATTTGTACAAGCTACCACTTATCAATCACTATACAATATACATTTTTTTCTTCTCGTGTTGCTTCTCTTTTTATGCTTCAACATTCTGCACCTCTTCTCTATTTCCATGGTTCCACTTCACAAACCAAACCACCACCCCACACTTTTGCTTTTGCATATTTTTAATACCATTTTAGTGCTTAGTGAGAGGAAAAATTGGTTCAAACAGTAGGATATTCAAACAATTGGGTAAGGTTCACAATGTGGTTACCAAAGAAACAAGCTTATAGGCTCAACGGGGTTAACTAAGATGTAATGCATTCAGGTGGGTTTACTTTGTATGCCTGGCTCAACAAAGAAATGCCTATATCCGTTCTAAAACTGAATGAAGCTACTATTTCATTTCGCAAACACATAGGGCAAGTTCTAGGCATCAAATGTAAGGCAGGGAATACAGTAACACTCACACACACATGGCACATGAATCACTCCGGATTAGTTTATCAAGACATTCTCTTTTGAGTGTTCAAGTTAGATACAAACATACAATTTTTAAGGCACTTAAACAAGATTCAACCCTTGAAGCTAAGTGTTACACTCTAGTGTCTATCGTATTCAGGTGTAGAAACGCTAAGGGTTTCTCTTTTAATTTTTAGCTCATAGCCCATTAATCCTAACCTAAAACAAAACAAAAACTACCTATACCCGGTGCAAGATAAACCCTTGGAAAAGAACCGTGGCCCAAAGAAAAATCAAGGGGGGAGTTGTTACACTACCTGAAAATAAAATAAAAAATGTTTTTGTATTTTCTCTAGATATTTTCTCTAGACTAACTTCTCTCAAGAAAATTGTCTAAAGGTTCCGTCATCAAAAAGAGTCTCTATATTCCATTTTTTTCTCGACTTAGTCCTTCAAGAACCCCGTCGAAAGAGATCCGTCGTCGGGACAAGTCATTTACTATTTTCACTTACTAAATGACTATTTTTCTAACACCAACACAATCAAAGCAAGACAAGACAACCAAAGAAAAATAGTTAATTGTTACAATTACAAATATACAATGAAGTATCCATATCCCCACCCTACACTTAAATTGAGGAGATGTCCTTATGGCCAAGTAAATCAAAAGAAGAGAAAGGGAACTTCCTGACTGCTCCATCATGGTCGGAGATAGAGTCGGTGTTGACATTGCATGCCTGACCCAATGCACAGAGCCAACCCATGATGCGTTTTTCTGATTTCTTCTACTGGGTGGCCATCTCATCAACAGAGTCCCCAGTTCAGTCATTGAGGTCTGTATTTCAGCTATCTCCTGCTCCATGCGGTCCAACCGCTATCCCCGACTGGCCCTAGACGGGCCTGCAGCATCATCAGCTTATGGTTGAGCTGGCTGCTCATCACCTACAATCTCCTCAGGTGCAACTCCCTGTTGTTGTTGTTCCTCCTCCTCCACATCATCACCATCATCAGATTCATGGCCAATCAATTCCTCGGCAGCTACCACTTCCTTTCCTGTGGTGACCCTCTCAGCTGTGAAAGGATGTACCACAGAAACTCGGCCATCTAAAGCAAGGTTGTTTGGCACATTGGCTTGAAGGCACAACCGGTTGACAAGATACGGGTAGTATAACCCGTAGCATTGAACCTGGACCCACTGGAACATTTTATCGTGTATTACCCTGGCCACATCAAATGGAGAATTATTCATGAAGCACCAAATTTGGCAGCCTAGAGGAATATTCACTTCTGAAAGGTTCTTTGAGTGTAGGAGTCGGCTATTGATAAAGTACAACCAGCATTTGGCCTTAAACTTGAGGGCCGAGGAGTGGAATTTATTTCCATATTTGTACCACTGTAGAGTGGCTCTCGGTTGACAGATGGTGTCAGTGAATGTGGACCAGGAAGTATGTTTGCTATTGTATTAATGGTATGCGTCCACGTACCCCTGAGCTGGTAGGGGAAGCCTGTATAGAGTCCGGATAGTCTCCAAAGAAGCATTGACCGGTCTTTTGCGCACTATGACCGTGTAGTCCTCATGTTCTGGGAGATTCGCATAGAATTCCCTAACAAGTATAACATTGGCAGTGATCGGCTCCTCAAAAAATATGTCCAGGTGCCTTCTCCTCAATTCGAATGGTACATTTGGGCAGGTAGTCCCCAATGCATTGGGGTCCATGGCTTGTTCTCGTACAATTGTTTTGGCCTATTTTTTTAAACCGGTCCTGTGCCTTGGCGGACACAAACTTTTGACTATTGAAGGGCCTTATATCAACCAACTTTTGAGGCCTTCCTCCAGTGTTGGCTGTAGCCGAGCGGCTGGAGGAGGAACTTGTTGCTTGGCATTTGCGAGGAGCCATGGTACCTACAAATAGTCCAACGTCAGTTCTATTCAATCGGGTGACCCAAAACGTGTCTACTCACACTTCACCACGGAATGGTCACAACACTTCCTCCAAAGAGGCATTTTAACAAAAACCTTGTGGACAATGGTTAATTTTAAGTTCCAACTCTCCACCAACACAAGGAACACTACCACAATAACCCAATAAGCATACCACACAACCACAATTCTAATGTTTTCAATTTTTCAGCGCAACCTAACTATTGACATATGTTTCTACCCTACAATAAAACTACATTCTACTATATAAAGTGAAAAAATAAAAGAAACAATAAAAAAACGAAATTAAACAAAAACTACAACAAATTTGAGGGGAGAAACACATACCAGCAGAGGGAATCATAGCACAAGTGGAAGGATTGAGGAAGAGAAGGAATGTGGTGCTGAAAATAGTTGGGTATGGAGGAATGGATGAAAAAGAAGAAGCAGAAGAGGGGTTAGGGTTGAATAGGCATGTGGAAGGAGAATAGAGAATGAGGAAATTAGGAGTAGGGAGGGCGGGTTTTGGTTTAATTGGGTTAAAAGAGCAAAAATAAAATAAAATAAAATAAAATAAAATAAAATAAAATAAAATAAAATAAAATAAAATAAAATAAAATAAAATAAAATAAAATAAAATAAAATAAAATAAAATAAAATAAAATAAAATAAAATAAAATAAAATAAAATAAAATAAAATAAAATAAAATAAAATAAAATAAAATAAAATAAAATAAAATAAAATAAAATAAAATAAAATAAAATAAAATAAAATAAAATAAAATAAAATAAAATAAAATAAAATAAAATAAAATAAAATAAAATAAAATAAAATAAAATAAAATAAAATAAAATAAAATAAAATAAAATAAAATAAAATAAAATAAAATAAAATAAAATAAAATAAAATAAAATAAAATAAAATAAAATAAAATAAAATAAAATAAAATAAAATAAAATAAAATAAAATAAAATAAAATAAAATAAAATAAAATAAAATAAAATAAAATAAAATAAAATAAAATAAAATAAAATAAAATAAAATAAAATAAAATAAAATAAAATAAAATAAAATAAAATAAAATAAAATAAAATAAAATAAAATAAAATAAAATAAAATAAAATAAAATAAAATAAAATAAAATAAAATAAAATAAAATAAAATAAAATAAAATAAAATAAAATAAAATAAAATAAAATAAAATAAAATAAAATAAAATAAAATAAAATAAAATAAAATAAAATAAAATAAAATAAAATAAAATAAAATAAAATAAAATAAAATAAAATAAAATAAAATAAAATAAAATAAAATAAAATAAAATAAAATAAAATAAAATAAAATAAAATAAAATAAAATAAAATAAAATAAAATAAAATAAAATAAAATAAAATAAAATAAAATAAAATAAAATAAAATAAAATAAAATAAAATAAAATAAAATAAAATAAAATAAAATAAAATAAAATAAAATAAAATAAAATAAAATAAAATAAAATAAAATAAAATAAAATAAAATAAAATAAAATAAAATAAAATAAAATAAAATAAAATAAAATAAAATAAAATAAAATAAAATAAAATAAAATAAAATAAAATAAAATAAAATAAAATAAAATAAAATAAAATAAAATAAAATAAAATAAAATAAAATAAAATAAAATAAAATAAAATAAAATAAAATAAAATAAAATAAAATAAAATAAAATAAAATAAAATAAAATAAAATAAAATAAAATAAAATAAAATAAAATAAAATAAAATAAAATAAAATAAAATAAAATAAAATAAAATAAAATAAAATAAAATAAAATAAAATAAAATAAAATAAAATAAAATAAAATAAAATAAAATAAAATAAAATAAAATAAAATAAAATAAAATAAAATAAAATAAAATAAAATAAAATAAAATAAAAATACGCGGAACACACCTAGACTAGCACGGCCTTAGCGCTGGATTAACATGAATTAAAACGGGGCAGAATGAAACCCCATTAGCGTGCTGGCTTAGCACGGCCGCGCTAGTGGGTCAAATCTGAGGTAGACTAAAACCTCACTAGCATGGGCTTAGCACTGGATTAGCGCGGCCGAGCTAGTGGGAACGAGGGGAGGCAGAAGGAAACCTGATTAGCGCTGCTAATCCAGGTGTTCCACTATTTTTTTTATATACATGAAGTTACATACTACAATTTACAACACATTCGTGGTTTGCCTCCCACGTAGTGCCTGATTTAACGTCGCGGCATGACGCGAGTAATTGAGCATCACTCCTCATTTGCATATTGGGGTTCTTTCGAATTGATCACCACTGTATCCCCCTTTTCTTCAGCTATACCAAGGTAATATTTCAACCTTTGCCCATTTACTGTGAACTTCTTGGTCCCATCTTCTAATTCGATCTCTAAAGCTCCACTTGCGAACATTTGCACCACTCTGAATGGTCCTAACCATCGAAACTTTAACTTACCTGGAAACAATCTCAACCTTGAATTGTACAATAATACCTTGTCACCGGGTTTGAAAATTCTGCCCACAATGTGCTTGTTATGCAGCTTCTTCATTCTTTCCTTGTAGAGCCTCATGCTTTCAAAGGCTTGATATCTAAATTATTCCAGCTCATGCAACTCAGTGAGTCGATTTTGTCCAGCTGCATCGGAATCTATGTTCAATTGCTTAAGTGCCCACCAAGCTCTATGTTCTAGCTCCACAGGCAGATGACAGGCCTGCCCAAATACCAACTTGTACAGTGACATACCTATTGGTGTTTTGAATGTAGTTCTATAGGCCCAAAGTGCATCGTCAAGCTTTTTTGCCCAATCATTTTTATTGTGGCATTAACAGTCTTGGTTAGCACACTCTTGATCTCTCTATTGGACACCTCAACCTACCCACTGGTTTGAGGATGATAAGGGGTAGCCACCTTGTGACGTACATCATACTTTGCAAGCAATTTCTCGAAGGCTCTATTACAGAAGTTAGTGCCTCCGTCACTGATGATAGCTCTTAGTGTCCTAAATCGGGTGAATATGTTCTTTTTCAAAAATCCCACCACCACTCTTGCATCATTAGTGGGAAACGCTGCAGCTTCTACCCATTTAGACACGTAATCCACAGCAACAAGTATGTACTTATTGCCAAATGAGCTGACGAAGGGACCCATGAAGTCAATCCCCCAAACATCAAATACATCTACCTTTTGAATCAGGTTCATGGGCATCTCATGGCGACGAGAAATGTTCCCGGTCTGCTGACATTCATCATAGCCCTTCAACCATAGGTGTGCATCTCTAAACATTGTTGGCCAAAAGAATCCGGCCTCTAGCACTTTCGTAGTTGTCCTGACCCCTCCAAAATGTCCTCCATATGCTGATGCGTGACAAGCCTGCAAAACAGAAGATTGTTCTATCTCGGGGACACACCTCCGGATCATAGTATCAACACATATTCTAAACAAATAAGGCTTGTCCTAATAATACATGCGGCATCAGAATATGACTCCATATGCTGATGTGTGACAAGCCTCCACTAGAGAACAATTAGCATATTCACTGGGTCTCCTCATAGATTGATGAACATTGAATATGACTTCTTCATCGTTCAGTCTCATTTTTAGTTCCCAGTCTCACGATCGATCAGTGCTCTTTTAGTGGCCAAAAATGTTCTACCCAAAATGAGAGGTATCTCCCCATCTACCTGACAATCCAGAATAACAAAGTTCGTAGGGAACATAAACTTCCCCACTTGCAGCAATACATCATCAAGAATACCAGTTGGCCTCTTCACCGTGCGGTCAACCAGCTGTAACAGCATCGAAGTCAGTCTAGCTCTGCCAATGCCTAGTTTGGTGTATACAACCAGCATCATCAGATTTATGCTGGCTCCCAAATCAGATAATGCCTTTGCAAAGGCATAACTCCCAATTGTGCATGGAATAGTGAAGCTACCTAGATCAGACATCTTTTGAGCCATCGTTCTTGTCACTACTATGCCGCAGGTCTGTGTCAGAGTCACAATGGAAAGATCCTGAAAATCAAACTTCCGTGACATTAGATCCTTCATCATCTTTGCATAACCGAGCATCTCCCTCAAGGCACCTATCAAAGGAATATTCAACTGAATTTTACGTAGCATCTCCATGAATTTCTTGTATTGAACTTCCTTCTTTTGTTTTCCCAGTCTCTGAGGTAAGGGTGCAGGTATCACCCTTTGTGCACTGCTTGCTGGCTTTTCCCTGTTAGAGTTTTCTGGCACAAGAGGTGCCACCTGTTCTGCAGCTTGCTCATTCATCTTTTCTTTGCCTTTTTCCTCATTACTCTATTCAACCACCACTTCAGTAAGTTCTATTGTTTCATCCGCCTCTAATGGAACTGGAGTGGCTGGCGTACTCTCCTTGCTGGCTTGTATAATTTCCTGTTCTCTGTCTAGGTCTCTCCTATTCCGAAGACTCACTGCCATCAACTGATTCGGGTTTTTCTCCTTGGGGTTAATGTTTGTGTATGCAGGCAAGGTTTTCTGAGGGCGGTTGTTCAAAGCCATAGACAGTTGACCAAGCTGCATTTCAATGTTCGTTATAGCTGAATCATGCACTGTCATTTTTTTTTTTTGCACTTTATTATTTGTCCCAATGACTTGCTGAAGCATACCTCTGATTTCTATCATGTTGTTATATTGCTGCTGAGGAGGGGGTTGATATGTTAATTGTTGCTGATTTTGCTGTGGATAGCCCAATTGGCACCAATTGGCCTTGAAGGTGCTTACCCCCAGGATGTTGCATGTTTGGCTTGTACTGCTGATTTTGTGGCGGTCTCTACTGCCGTCCTCCTTATCTCCGACCCCCATAGTTGTTGACATAATTCATATCTTCCCTTGCCCCTTGATTTTCACCTTCTGCGTTCCACGAACACACATAAGACTGATTAATACAAGGTGTACACAATCCTCCATTTGTTGTATCAACAATGTGCACCTGTTTTGTACACATCTCATCAATCTTCTTTGTCAATATGCTCATCTAGTTCATGAGTGTGGCCATGTTCTCTGCATGCGAATTATTTGGGTCAAGAGGAACTGAATGCACTATGGGTGCCAGTGTTGTAACTCTAGTCATCCACCCCGAATTTTGTGACATCTTGTCAAGAAGGACTTTGCACTCGGTGAATGTCTTACTAAAAAATGTACCTCCAGCTGAAGCATCCACATTCGCTTTTAAATTGTCAGCTAGCCCCATGTCGAATCTCTGGCCGAGCATCTGGTCTGGAATGCCATGGTGAGGACACTTCACTAGTATCCCTTTAAATCTTTCCCAAGTTTCTTGCAAGGACTCAGTCGGCTGCTGCTTATACTGCAATATTTCATCAATCTATCTTACAGTCTTGTTGGGCGGATAGAACTTATTCAGGAACTGCTTGAATAATTCCTCCCGGGTGACAATGGAATTAATAGGGAGCGAATTTAGCCATGTCTGAGCTTCCCCGGTCATAGAGAATGGGAACAGTAACAGCTTGATGGCTTTCGGGGTCACTTTTGGCTGCCTTATGGTCACACAAATTGACAGAAAATTTTTAGGTGCTGGTGAGGGTCTTCAATGTGTGATCCGGAGAACAATCCTTTATTCTGCAGAAGATGCAGCATATTGTTGGTTATCTGGAAGGTGTACGCTTGAATTGCGAGCACAGCTATGGCAGTGGCCAGGTTATTAGGTGTGGGCTGTGCCCAGTCATAAAGTGCAGCTTCACGCACAAGAGGTTCCACTACTCTTACGTTGGGGTTTGCTAGCTGATCCCCAACATTTCCAACGACGTTTTATGCGTCAGCCATGTCAAATTTGAGCTGGTTTTGTTGTTAGGATTGTTGTGTTCTCTTGTTGGCACGGTTCAATGCCCTGAATGTTTTCTTGTGGTCTGAGAGTCCTTCTAGCAGTTCTCCAGTCCTCGAAGAATTTCTAGGCATACACTTGAATTCCACAAGAGTTCAAATGTTAGAATTTTAATGAATAGATTGGGTATAGAGAAAACTGACTACACTAAGAATTTTTGTACTTCTTTCAATTGTAATTGATAATACCCTTAATTCCCCAGCAACGGCGCCAAAATTTTATATTGACAAATTATGCCTTATAAAAAGACACGCGGACGTTGCAAATATAATCTGAATAATTCTGCCCAGAGTAGAACCACAAGGAATTAACTTACTAATTACTTTTTTCGAACTTACTAAATTCAACATAATCAATTTTGCCAAACTTTGTGATTAACAGTTGATCATATTTATAACAACTAAAACTAGAAATAAATAAAAAGCTAAAAATTAACTATGCTTAATGTGTAAACAATTGGAATAAGGTCTAAGGTAATGGTTTCCCCTGTTGTTGATTTCCTTGGTTGTATATGTCTTATAACTGTGACTTAGTTGTCTCTATAAATCATGAGCTCTCCAGCTATTATAAATCTTTCTCAAGCAATTATGATAATTTACTAGATGCACTCTCTCAAGCTACGCTAGCTAGATTCTCATTACAGTTCACTTAGATTGCACCCGAGGCATCGTTATCTCTAAACCAACCTCTAAACCCTCGGTTATGACTCTCGTCTATACTCCGGGAATGATGTTGTTCAAACAACTACCTAAATATGCACTCTCTCTCAAGTAGATACATACTAAATAGGGACGGATAATTAAGGGCCCTTTCAATAAACCACAATCAAAATGTAGATGAACAAATAGAGATTAACAACCAATTCAAAACTATATTAATATAACAACCAAGTCATCCCCAACGGGTTTTACCAAAACCTTAGATTAAAATATTTATCTACTCATAACAATGATAACAACTACAAAAGAATTCATAGTCATTGATAGATGAATAAAGTGGGGAGATAAAAATCGTTTTCCAAGTTGCCTCCTTGCCTCTGTTGCTTCTTCTCAAAAACTCGAACTCCCTTCTCTATTGGACATGTTAAACCTTTTATAGTTTGGGTGGAATTGCTTGGATTTCCAAAATTCCCCTTTTTAAAACATTGTTTCCGCCACTGGACTAGCGCGGGTGCGCTAAGGCCGCGCTGTAGCCCGCGCTAGTGGAGTTTCCTTCTGTTTTGGACTGCTGGATTAGCATGGGCGCACTTAGGCCGCGCTAATGCCCGCACTAGTGGGGTTTTCCACTGCCAATGAGCTTTGCTTCTTTTTTTTCGTCCATTAATTCTAAATTTTGCTCGGATCATAATCATAAGTCCTTATTTGATTATTGCACTCCTGTGAAACACCAAAATCATTATTAGAGCCAATATTTGCATTATTTGTACACTTACAATAATAAAGCATCCTTAAGTTAGAGCCCAAACGTAGGCCAAACCATACAATTTAGCCTATTATCACCTTGCCATTACTAGGAAATTCTGTGATGTCATAAAAGTGAATGAGGCCAAGGTTGTGTATAAGAGTGGAATGAAGCCATGCTACAAAGTCATGTTTGAATTTGTCAATAAGTGTTTGTTGCCTAGGCAGGAAATAAGACACATTGCTAACTACATGGATTTGGTTTTGATGGAGTGTCTTGAAAGTGGACGGCAGATCAACTGGCCTAGATTCATCATAAAAAGTTACTTAATAGGGTTATCAATGGCTCCAAGGCCCATGCCACTCCTTATGGTTTTATTCTCACTACTGTTCTTGCTCGTTGTAAGGTGCCACTGAAGAAGTGGGAGATGGCCACAAGCAAAGACCATTTTGGAATCAATACTCTGATATCTTGTGATGATGACGTCATTACATTCCTAATAAACCTGGTTCATGTAAAAAAAACACCTATCAATAGCAAGGTCAGAGCTCTATTGCAGGAGAGTGGGGCAAAGGATGTTGAGATGGCAAGGCTGAAGACTCGTTTGGCAGAGGTTGAATCAGAGAGAGATGCTCTCAGAACTGAGCTCACAAAGGAAAAGGAGAAGAATGATGGCATTCTTCAAGACATGATGCACCTTCTCCAAGCCAAAGCTCAACCCTCTAGTTCTTCCACACCTTAAATGCCTCAGCTTTCATTTTCTGAACCTTGTCCAGACCTTTCAGTGACCCAGATTAGGGATTTTTCTTATTTTGCTCATATTTTAACTGTTTTTGTTCTTTTTTGTGGATTGTGGCAGAATCATATTCTCTATCAATGAAGTTTGTTATTTTTGCTCTTGCTCACTGTTTATTTTTCCTTGATAGTTTGAATATGTGTAGTTGATTACTGATGATTCATCCATGAATGCATTTGTAGCTGCCCCGGTGGCCATGAATAATTTTTAAAATTTGGGAATCATACTTTGTTTATGTAACTTTTCGATGATGCCAAAAGGGGAAAAAGATATTATGCTTTATATTCTGAATAGTGATGTTTATAACCTAACGAACCTAGTCTTGATGATAAGTGAAAGAATTCTAACTTTGCATTGATGTTGAGCAGATTTCTGACAGGGCCTAAGTGAATGAAAAGCACAGAGTTTGTCATCATCAAAAAGGAAAAATTTGTTGGCCCAAGTAAAGGTTAGTTTTTAAGACTAACAAAGGAACTCAGACATGGACCAGGTCCATCCTAGTAAAGCACAAATATGGTCAGACTCAAGCATGTGAGATGCACGTGAATGAGATAAACCTAACTTAACAGAAGTGATATCTCCTGATCCTGATCGAAAAGGTTGCATATTGGAGAAGGAGAAATACTCCTTACTCAAAGAGAACACGGTTTAAGAAAGGAAAGGAGTTAGAGGTTGAGATCAACTAGAACTCTTCCACCAAGGAAGAGTAGCATCAAAATTCTAGTGAATCTCTATTTACTAACTTTTCGATGATGCCAAAAGGGGAAAAAGATATTATGCTTTATATTCTGAATAGTGATGTTTATAACCTAACGAACCTAGTCTTGATGATAAGTGAAAGAATTCTAACTTTGCATTGATGTTGAGCAGATTTCTGACAGGGCCTAAGTGAATGAAAAGCACAGAGTTTGTCATCATCAAAAAGGAAAAATTTGTTGGCCCAAGTAAAGGTTAGTTTTTAAGACTAACAAAGGAACTCAGACATGGACCAGGTCCATCCTAGTAAGTGTTGTTCTCTTTTACAGGGAATGCACATAAGCAGAAGTTAAACGTGAATTGAGAGCAAAATAGCTAGGCAATTTTGCAAGCAGTTCGTGTGTGATTCAAGCGTGCAAACTTCAAGCTACTTGAACCAGATAGAAGAACCAGTTCCAAGTGTCTGTCTTTTAATATAGTTCAACTGTAGTAGGTGTATTCATATTGTACCTTTCAGCTTTATCTAGAAGCAATTGTATTAGGTACTCAGTGTTTTCAAGTTAGAGTTAACTTGAAGTGTCGCAACAGTTAAGGTTGTGTGCTATAACGGGATTTCCTAGGTTTACAAAAGAGTTTTTATAAATACAGTTTTTGGCTCAGTGAGTTTAGTTGTGAATTTGGAAAAATCCTACTGGAAAGTATGCCGTGATTTTTTCACATTTTGAGCCAGATATTTTCCATGTAAAATCTTTGTGTTATTTAATTTATGTACTTTTTATTCCGCAACAGTAGTAGTTAGAACACATAGAAGAACCAGGTCCTTCCATAATCAGTTTAAGCAAAAAATTGGATACCACACAAATCACCCCCCTGTGTGGTATTAAAGTATAAAACATCAATAACTATAATTTTACTACAACGTTACTGCAACTTCGTAAGTATATTGTATGTCATGTCTTCTTCTTCTTCGAGTTTTAATATGAAATTCAACGAAAATCAGGTCTAATCTTCACCAAAATACCCTCAAAATTGATATATAAACTCTAAACAATATTCTCAATTGTTTTCAAGAACACCCAACCAAACAAATAATAATTTTTGAAAACACAAATTCGAATTCAAAGCTTCAAAGCTTTTTTATGGATGTCAATAGTGGAATTGCTTCTCTTTTTTCCTTTGCTTTACATTACTAGAATGAGATTGATAGATAGAGAGAGACGTAGAGAGAATTTCCAATTGGTTGCAACAATACCCAATTCAAACAAATAATATTTTTAAAAAATTCAAATTCAAATTCGAATTCAAAGTTTCAAAGCTTTTTAATGGCTGTCAATGATGGAATTGCTGCTCTCTTTTCCTTTTCTCTACATTACTGGAATTAGGGATTGAGAGATAGAGAGAGATGTATATATATATATATATATATATATATATATATATATATATAGAGAGAGAGAGAGAGAGAGAGAGAGAGAGAGAGAGAGAGAGAGAGAGAGAAAGAGAGTTAAAGAGAGAGTTAAAGAGAGAGAGTAAGGATGAGAAATAATTGATTTCTAATATAAAATGATACTCATGTAATTCCTAAAGGGTATATAATTGGTAAATTTGTATATAAGATGTAATTAAATGAAAACTTGAATATGGAAGATAATAAAGTTTTCAACAGTGTATAGGGATATAAATCCCATATAATTATTTGCTTGCCCGACTAAGTTCACTTTTAACTAAATTGTGCAGTTCAAAGCTCCACCTAAATTGCACTTTTATCAGAATAGTGAAGCCAATACTTTCTTTAGTGGATAACACATAACGAAGCTATAATGCCAGACAATTACTAATTATGAAATTTAAAAAGTGTTCACTCCACCAAATTTCTCATATTTGATTCGATTATATGAAATTTCTATCTATCTAAATCACGAACTACTAACTTTCAACAAACTTTTGATTAATGACGATCTTTTTTGAGCCAAAAGGGTTGTCAGCCCCAAGTTCAATGAATAATCATTCATTCTTGTTTAAATTCAAAACATGCCAATCGATTTTGTAGTTGTACATATTTTAGTGGAGTAGTTTTCTAATGATTGTAAATGATCCATTTGGTTTGTTCACTAAGCCAACACCAATTAACTAGTCTGTAAATGCATTGCTGACTGTAACTATAGTTTTTAAAACTTATTTATTATATGACTTCCATCAAAAACTTCCACAAATTCTTTTGTATATTAATTTATAAAATTATGTGAGGTCAAGGCCTTCTCAAAACACTAGATCAGTAAGAAGTGTGTGTTGGACCGAAATAGCAAAGTGGAAATTGACTCATTTCTTGCTGGAAAGTTAACTTGTGAAACCCATTTTCTTCCTTCACTAACTTGTGAAACCCATTTTCTTCCTTCACCTTGCTTCATTTTATTAATAATAATAATAATAATAGTTTGTGTAATTTTTATTTTTTCATTATAATTTATTGCTTGTAACCAAGTGATTCCAATTATTCCTGTAAGTTTACTCACGACAATCATATAAACAAATGAAAGAAAAAAAAGACATATCGATGTATCTCAATCAATTTTGAGTTTTCAATGTGGATAAAAAAAACCTTTTTCCATTAATTTTTGGAGGCATATTACATATTGTGAACAAATGAGACTATTTGGCTCGATCACCATTGGAGATGAAGCTTGGAGCTGAGAATATTTTGGAAGGAGGAGCTGAATTGAAGAAATACAAAAGTGTTAATTGATTGCATGTAATGTGATACATATTCACATTGTGACAGTTGTGAAGTAGCGGAGGTTCCACTACAATTTAACTAACTAACTACCAACTATACAATACAAGCTCC
>MU682962.1:63560-101412 GCA_026770625.1 Nicotiana glauca | reverse complement strand
CCCCCCCCCCCCCCCCCCCCAAGTTGGTGGGGAAGAATTCACTGTCAACTTGCCAAGTATACTCATATGTTTAATTCCAGACAAAGCCTTGGTCAGAATGTCTGCTAGTTGATTATTTGTGGAAATATGATGCATAGTGATGAGTCCGTCTTGTAGTTTATCTCTTATGAAATGACAATCAACCTCTATGTGTTTTATACGCTCGTGAAACACAGGACTTCTTGCCATATGTACAGCAGCTTGGCTGTTACAGAAAACAGGAACAGGTTCTTGAGAAGTACCAATCAATTCCTCTAGCAGCCTTCTTAATCATATCACCTCACCAACTACCTTGCGAACTGATCTGTACTCAGCTTCTGCAGATGACAAGGAGACTGTGTCTTGATTCTTTGATTTCCAACTGACTGCACTTTCTCCAATCAAAACTATATATCCACTCACTGATCTTCGTGAATCAGGGCAAGCAGCCCAATCTGAATCACAATATGCTCTCAAGGTATAGTCAGGGCTATTGGACAGGAAGATGCCCAGTGTGGGATCAGCCTTGAGATATCTGAGCACGTGAAATGCAACTTTGAGATGTGGTTCTCTTGGAGATTGCATGAACTGACTCAGGTGCTGTAAACTATAGGCAATGTCTACCCTTGTATTTGTGAGGAAGTTTAGCTTGTCCACAAGCTTCCTATAGAAAGTAGGATCTGTTAACAATGGTCCCTCAGTTGCCTTTAGTTTGACAGTGCAATCAAGTGGAGAAGTCACTGTACTATATCCCAGGCACTCATACTCTTTCAATAAATCTGTGGCAAATTTTCTCTGAGAAATGAGTACCCCATCAGCCTTATAGAATATCTCCAAACCCAAAAATAGTGCAGTTTGCCTAAATCTTTGATTTTGAATTTATCATGGAGGAAACTCTTCAATGCTGAGATCTCACTTGCATCTGTTCCTGTGAGGATCAAATCGTCCACATAGACAGCTACAAATATGCTGGAGGTGGCACTCTTTTTGTAGAAAAGGGAATAGTCATTTACTGAATGTACAAAACCCCTTGAACAAAGAGATTTTGTGAGCTTGTCATACCATTGTCTACTTGCTTGCTTTAGCCTATACAAGGACTTCTTCAACTTGCACACAATGCCTGGTGTGTCAACCTGTAAGCCTTGTGGCACATCCATATACACTTCTTCATTCATATCTCTATGTAAGAAGGCATTATTGACATCTAACTGGAAGAGGTCCCAAGCTTTCTTTACAGCTACACTTATCAGTGTTCTAACAATTGTCATCTTGAAAACAGGAGAGAAGGTCTCTGTAGCCTTTAACCACAAGTCAAGCTTTAAATCTTTCTATGCTCCCATCTGCCTTGTATTTGATATTGTACACCCATTTGCACCCTATGGTCTTCTTACCTGCAGGCAAAACTACTAGATCCCAAGTATGATTAGCATATAAAGCCTCAAATTCTTGTGTCATGGCTGCTTTCCAAGCAGGGTTCATGGTTTCCTCCTCATATGAACATGGTTCACTCTCATGAAAAATGTTCCTCATGACCTGCTGACTATTGTTGCACAGGGTGTGAAGTGAAATCTATTGTGTTTTAGAGAGAAGAGAATTCAGTATTTGTGTGTGCTCATGTTGTGGTTGGTCTTTCAGTGTTGGAAGGGAGTAAACATAGTCATTTAAGTAAGAAGGTGGGTTGTGTACTCTTGAGGATTTCCTAGGCTCAGGCAATATGACATGAAAATTAGTAAGGAAATTGGCACAACATTGCTGGTAGTGTCCAGGTTAGTTGTTGCTTGTGGTTCATGTGTGTACACACTAGGTGTATTTTGTTGAGAGGAGTCTGCAATAGCATCAGTAGGTGCAGGGGAAGTAGTGACAGAATGGTGAATGTGGTCTCTATCCTGCAGCTGACATTCATTCAAAGTATCAATTTGATCACAATCTTCCATGAATTGGACCTGATTTGGAGCACAACTTGGACTAGAGATTATTAACTTTAAGATGGAAAGAAAAGTAGAGTGATCAGGAGAAATGGCAAATGGAAAAATGTGTTCAAGGAACTGAACATCTCTAGATACTGCACAAATCAAGTACCTTGTATCCTTTTGATCCAAAGGGGTATCCTACAAAAGTGTGTGGGCTAGCTCTTGATTCAAATTTGTCTTTGTGAGGTTTAAGAATGGTAGGATAGAATAGGCATCCAAAGCTTCTCAAATGGGAATATGTAGGCTTCTTTTTATAGAGAATTTCAAAAGGGCATTTGTTGTTCAAAACTGAAGAGGGGAGTATATTTATTAAGTATGTTGCTGTTAGAATGCACTCTCCCCAGTACCTTAAGGGCAATTTTGACTGGTATAGTAGTGCTCTTGCTGTCTCCAAGAGATGTTTGTGTTTCCTTTCAACCATACTATTTTGCTGTGGTGTATAGGGACAGGTTCTTTGATGGATAATTCCTTTATTTTGGAAAAATGTTGATGCCTCATTACTGGTGAACTCCAGTCCATTATCAAACCTAATGGCCTTTATAGAAACCTAAAATTGGTTCTCAATCATGGAGACAAATACTTTGATTGCCTCAAGGGCATTACTTTTAGAGCTCAACAACTGGGCCCAAGTAGATTTACTGCAATCATCCACTATGGTTAGGAAATACTTGTGGTTATCATGTGTGGCAAGATGGTAGGGTCCCCAAATATCTACATGTAGTAGATCAAAAATGTGAGTGGATAATGTGGTTCTCTGTGGAAATGGAAGTCTGCCCTGCCTAGCCATATGACAAATTGAACAAAGAAAGGGTTGCTTAGGTGCAAAATTGGTTGGTATGGAATGGATCCCCCTCATTTTCACAAAAGGCACATGGCCTAATCTATGATACCATAAGTAATCAACACAAACTCGATGACTTGATGCAGACAAGGAATTAGGGATATTTGAACAAGCTATTTTATTATTATGTGAATGAAAGGTATTTACAGTGGTAAAAGAAGGTGGCTTAGATACTTGCACATAATCAGAAAAACTACCTAGACTCTCATTAGTACAAACTGCTTTATTATTTGGCTGGCAACTATTTACAGAAGGAGATGTAGACAATGAACTAGTCTGCACACTTCCTGTACCATGACATGAGATAGAAATGCCACAACTGAAGGAAGAAGCAGGAGTTGCTGATTGGCACTCTGAGCAGAGGAAATACAGGCCATTTCTTGATCTACCATTCTCCATAGGCCTCTTCATTGAAGGGGCCTGCAACATACATGTATAGGCAGAAAAATTAACAATGGATTTGAGTTGTAAGGTTAATGAATAAATAGAGATCAAATTGAACTTGAAGCTAGGAACAAACAGTACTTTGTACAAAGTCAGCTTTGGACTAAGAACTACATCACCTACTTCTGTTACTTTAACCCTGTAACCATTTGGAAGAGTAACTAAGAAGGGATATGGCAGGACTCTAGTATTGGTGAATGAACTCTTGTTATAGGACATGTGATTTGATGCACCAGAATCCAAGATCCAAAAGTTAGCAGGCAAGTGTGAACATTTATATGAAAGATCACCAATGATTTCATCATAAGTACAACAAGCCAATATACCTGCAAAGTTTGTAGCTCCATTTGTGATGTTGTTTGAGGTCTCAGCCACAGTTCCAATGTGAAGTTTCTCCAATAGGTTCAGCAGTTGATTGTACTGATCCTTAGTTAGGTTTGGTGCTGTTTGAGTGCGAGGTTGATTTTTTCCATTACTCTCAACAAGACCATGCTCTCCAGTCAGAAATTCTTGAAGTCCTGCATGTACATTTCCTGCTGATGATGTACTTTTACCTCTTGTGAATTTGAAGTTCTGTGGGAATCCATGTAACTTGTAGCACTTGTCCTTTGTATGGCCTTGCCTTTTGCAGTAGTCATAAAACGTGCGTGGACCTCTGTATCCTGATATGTTGAAAAGGTTTCCTGTGTTTGTCACCTGGTTATAATTTGTTCTAAAGCCATTATTAGGCTGACTATGAACATTCATTGAGACTGATTCTAGGTTCAACTGATTGTGTGGCCTAACTTCACATTGCTTTTCTTCCTGAATTAAATTGAGAATGCTTGAGCTATTGTTGGCAGTGGATTCATCACCAAGATTCTACCTCTTACTATTGTATACACCTCGTTTAAGTATTAGCCTTCTGTCTTGTTCTGCCTTATGCACATTTTCATTTGCTCCACAAACACATTGACAATTGCATTGAGCGTTGGTATTCAAAGTGTGCAATTCTTCCCAAAGCTTTTTTATCTTTGTGTAATAGCCAGTAATGTCTAATGAGCCTTGGGTTAAATCATTGATTTCCTTTTGAAGCTGATACATTATTGCTCCGTTGGTCTGGTCATATCTGTCCTCCAATTCATGCCAAAGCTCCTTTGCATCATTCACATATTGCAGGCTATCTGCTATATCCTTTGAAAGTGAATTCAAAATCCATGAGGTGACCATATCGTCACATCTTTCCCAATGTCCATAACTCGCAGAATCAGAATTAGGTTTGTTACACTTGCCATTGATGAATCCAATTTTGTTCTTCACAGACAATGCTCGTAGAACTCCTCTTCTCCAAGATCTATATCCTATTCCATCAAAAGGTATAGGTACCAGACTTGATCCAGCATTTTCTGATGGATGCATGTACAGAGGATTAGTAGAATCCATGACTTCTCTCACCAGATTTGGTGTTCCAACAACTGGATCAGCAACATTATCTTCTCCGACCATGATTTGAGGAATTGAAAAATTGAAGATGAAACAAGAAACTACAGCTCAAATAGGATCGAAAATTAAACTACAACTCATAATCGAATTGGAGTGATAAATTGATACAATCGAGAAGAAAATGGTCTAAACTGAAAACTGAGCTGAAACGAGAGATCAATACAAAAACTTAGAGGATTTATCTTCAGATTTAGGTTTGAACCTAAATTTAGTCGAATCTGTAGAAAAAAAAGATGAAATGGCAGTCGCGTAAACTCACAAAGCTTAATGTGTGATCTCAAAGCAAAGTTGAAGCGGAAGTGCATGAGAACAAGGATGATACGGAGAGACAGAGCCTCGCTCTGATACCATGTTAACAAATGAGACTATTTGGCTTGATCACCATTGGAGATGAAGCTCCAAACTGAGAATATTCTGGAAGGAGGAGCTGAATTGAAGAAACGCAAAAGTGTTTATTGATTGCATTTAATGTGATACATATACACATTGTGACAGCTGTGAAGTAGTGGAGGTTCCACTACAATTTAACTAACTAACTACCAACTATACAATACAAGCTCCCTAACGAACTAACCAAATACAAATACATAAATACAAATGATCACTCTTAACACATACTCATTTTAATTAGTGAGACTCCTTTTTTTATTATATCTCCTATCTTACTGAATTTTGGAAGTTAAATCATTTCACAGGTCTTGTGAAGTGAAAAACTATGAAGAAAAATTCATATAAATTTAGAAGCGGCATGTTGTGTTTGTGTACAAAATAATTTTTTTTCATTATTATTATTATTATTTTGCTCTATTAAAGTCAAATAAAAATTAATTTAAATGCTACTAATAAGCCAATAATCTTTTAAATTTAAAACTAAAACGGAGAATGTTATGGTTGTTATTTTCTCTCGGGGGTGATTTTTGAATAATGTGAACAAGCTCTGTTGGTCTAAGGATCAAGATTGTTGTGGCTGGTCCCGACTCTAGATACCAAAGGTGGTCCATTGATCTTATAGTATTCAAGCAAGTTCATCTTGGTCAGCCCTAAGCTGAATATTCCCAAAGATGGGGCATGACCTATAAAAGTGGTGCGATGTGCTACGTGTTCGGCTAACTTTATTCATGCGTCAAGTTACTCAGATAAGCCTGATCGTCTGGATGACCCGTACCGGATCTAGGATTTAAAGATGGTGGGTGCTACCATAATTTTTTTTAATGTAGATTTTGTAATAATTAATATAGAGCTTGTTTGAAAAGCTTGTTCGGTTATTTTTTTTTTTTTGGTTTATTCGGGTAATTTAATAGGCATTTTTTATTTACAAATATAGAAATTACATCTCTATCCTCCTACGGTACTTGTGAGACGATGTCACTAAATATTTTGTTGTTATATGAAAATTACAGGCGTCAAGAAGAAAATGTAATTAGCATTTTAAAAAAGGAATCACACCTTTACTATTAACAATACAAGTACAATTAATATTTTTAGTTGGGAACTACATCATTTTGTGTGCTAAAAATAATTTGCACAAGTAAAATAACATCTTCAAAAGGGAATTTCACCAATCAGAATAAGAAAAATAAAAAATATATATCTCCAATAGATGCAGAATTAGATAAACTACAGGATCCCAAAACTTAAAATGCTATCTCATATTTTTCTAGGCAATACTTGCAACATATTCATCATAATTTAATAGTAAAGAGATTTATATTGTATTTAACAATTATAGAATATCACATTTTTATGTTATAATTAAAAAAATATATAAATTTAATTTGATCTCAATCCAAAATTCCTATGAACACCCAAGTTTTTTATTTTTGAAAGGAAAAACATAAATGATTTGAGATTAAGAGAAATGCTTATTTTATGAAATTTTAAATTTTGGAGGCTTTTTTTTGAGTGTTCTTGTTAAAGATCACGGATAAAATAATAGAACATAGGGAAAAGCTATAAAAAATAATGAACGAAAAATAGGAAATTAGGAATTAGCCAAAAAGAAAAATGACTGGGACAAAGGAAATAAAAAACACAACGATAAGGGAAAGTCAGATAAGGTTCAAGATAAATTCGAACTTAAATTTTACACACGAGAAATTAAAGCTTTCAAAAAGGTCTACCAGCCATGACACCTTTGTTTAGTCTGCATCTGGGGTGACTGAATAAAATATTTAACCTAATTTAAATTTTTTTTTATATAAATATATAATAATTTTACCAATATAGCGGGTGTCATACCACCCACCTTGAAGGATGGATCCGCCACTGTTGATGATTGTGAGATCGAGTGGTCAAACATAGACGAAAGTTAATCACAGTGATCCAATTCTCGTGTGGAAGGACTCTGGCTCAACTGATCAAAAATACGTCGGGGGAAAAAGCAAGAAAACACTATCTTCTTCCTGTCTTGGGTGTAGCACAGAAAAAATGATTAGTATAATTGACCCAATAATAAAGTACTAACACCTTCCTTGTTTGGGATCCACCGCACTGAAATTAAAAAGACTAACACGGCGGAAAACTAGAATTTGGTCGACATATTTTGCTCTTCAATTTGCATTGCAAAATTTTATATGACTAAATCTTAGCCGTAAATCTCATAAGAACTTCACGCTGAATTATCCACTTGACCCATTGGACTCTCGGTACTAATAGTTGATTGCCCTAATGAAATATCATGCCCTTATTTAGGTGTCAACCAGGTTACATAAGCATCTAACGAGCCCATATTATTCACAAATAACGTAATTTTCTTCCGATAAAAGCATACAATTGTTGGGTAAGAGGGGGAAACTCGCAACCGCTACAATCTCTGCCACAGCTTTTACCCTTTGGGTAAGCATTCTGTAGTAAGCATTGTATGTGCACTTGGTAAACATCCTCCTGCCGCACTAGACAAGCTCTGTGCGACAAGCTCAACCCAAAAGACATTGAGAGAGAATTCAATCGCAGGTCATCTGTAAGTGCAAGTGGGCAAGCCCGAAGGGTTTAGCATACGATTGTTATTTAATATTATTACAAGGAAATGAGACAATGATGAGACAATTGCAAGGTCCAAATTCGACAGGCTTCCGTCCACACATTTTGACTATTCCCAAGATGGGTTGGGTTTTTGTTTGTTATCGACATATTTGTTTGATCATCATTCCAATGCCATACCAGAAATTCTTCACCACGAGGGTTGGGGAAAAAGATATCCTTAGGGATGGAGTATAACCTTTACCTTCAGTGGAGTTGACAATTCTCGCCTGTAGTAATGACAAAAGACATGCAACACCTGGTTGTTTAATATCAACAAAATTATCTTCGAAAGAAATAAAAAAAAAAATCTTGAAATTAAGAAGATGTAAAAGCTCTTATATTATTGAGATGTAATTTAACTCTAATTTCTGATAAATGAATAACGTCCTTTTTTAGGTGTCCCTTTCCTATAGGTTTAAACTTCTTCTTTTTTTCTCATTATTTATTTTAAGAAAAATTAATGGGTGAAAGGAATCCCGTAACTTCAATACCTACAAGATGTCACTCTTATGAGAGCGATAGAGAGCATTTGAACAATACAATAACACAACAAGCTTGACTTTGAATTTGAGTCGCCCAAAATTGAGGAAAGAGAAAACCATTTAATTTTATTAGAGTAGGGAAAACTTTGCTATAATTACAGAAGAAAGACCAAAAAATTTCCAACAACATAATAGAAATGCAATCACTTATTGGAAATGCAACTTCAGTAATCCAACATTTATGAAAATGCAAAAAACAATTATTTTAAAGTAATAATTTTAGGGAAGAATACCTAATTGCCCCCTGAATTTTGCATCATTTATTGGAAACTCACCTAAACTATTAGTATTTGTAATTATTCCCTAAACGATCTCATCCCAAGAAAGTGACAGTGCCACATGGATTTCTTTGTCTCTCTATATATATGTATATCTTTTTTAATTTATTAATTTTTATCATCTTTTTAAGGTCAAATTTATAAGAATCTTGACTGGAAATTCAGTTTCTAGGCTACATTTTATTATTTGGCTAAAAATAATGGAGCTTCTACCAAAATTTTTATAAATATTTATCAGAAAATAAAATAAAAAATATACAGTTAAAATAAATAATTATTACTTCTAAAGAAGAATTAAAAAGAAATACACAGGTGTAACTTTCTTCTGGATTTATCATCAAAAATTTCTTATTCGTGTTTATATGTAATACTATTTGGTGAAAAGGATCCCTTAATTAACTTCAATACATATTTATATATTTCATTCTTATGAACCCAAAGATGCATATTGAAAGAGCATGTTGTTTAATACAAACGAGCTCGACTTTGACTTTGAGAGTTTGAGTCGCCCAAAAATGAGGGAGGAAACACCAATTAGTAATATACTAATATTGTAGAGTAAGGCAAAACTTTGCAACAACAACAAAACAAAGACCAAAATAATCTCAACAATTATACACCGAGACGGAGTGATCCAACCTTGATAGAATGCTACTTTCGTGGAACTTAAGCAATCCAACTTTATGGGAGTGCAAAAACCAATTAATTAAAGAAAGAAGTTTAGATATCACCCCTCCAATTTCATTTTTGGAAAACTTACTTTCCTTGTAATTTACAATATTCCACATGCCTTAATTGTATTGTTCAAATTAGTTTCACAAGAAAAGTTTTCAATATTATTCATATTGCCCCTTTTATCCTTATTTATTTGCGTCTAGTTTTGTAACACAAATCTCCCAAAAGAAATAGAAGATGATGTTAAATTGTAGTATTTTGACTAATGTTTCAAACTGTTAAAAGAGAAATTTTCAGAAATGATTATTGTTTGGAGGCAGGCGTACCTATAATTTAATAAATTACATTCTGTAGCTACTAATTGCTTACTATGTAATGTATGTCGCTGTATTCAATTCGATTGTATACATTGTATTTTGTTCAGATATATTCGTTCTTATATAGTTTACAATGTATTCAATTTACTATATTGAATTCAGTTGTATTCAAACAACAACAAAAATAAGAAATATGGTGTATACCACTCTATTCAATTCGGTTGTATACATTGTATTCAATTCAGCTATGTTCATTCTTAACTATTTTACATTGTATTCAATTCGACTTTATTCAAACAACTAAAAATCATAAAAACTATGATATTCCGTTGTATTCAATTTACTATATTCATTCGTAGCTACTTTTACATTGTATTCAATTTACTGTATTTAATTCGGTTGTATTCAGATAACAAAAGTTCAAAAAATACATGGATCTACCACAAGCCTCAGAAATACATAAATACAAGCAAAATACAATATATTTGTACATAATATAATATATTTGAGTGTATTTGTACATAATATATTGTATTTGTATCATTGTATGTGACACAATAGCAAAAAAGAGAAGAAAGTTCGTCGGATATGGCATCTTCCGGCCAAGAAAAATACTATATACATTGTATTAAAACTAAAAATGTAACCGAATAAAAATTCAGCCAGATCAGAAAATACACTATCACATTGTATCTACCAAAATCAGGTCAAATGAATCACTCAGATGTGAGATAGAAACAAGGAGAAGAATCTATGGATCCATATCGAACAGTTTCAGATCTATTCTCTTCAACGAGTTACTAGAGCTAGATGTAATTGATCCGTGCAGAAAAGTTTCAGATCTATTCTCTCCGTCGAGGTAAGAGTTGGAGGCGTGATGGAGATGGAAAACTCCCGATGGTGGAAGCGAAGAGGGAGTAGGAGAACATATCTGGCCATGACTACGAAATGAGCTTTTGAAAATATGAAGCAGAGTTACCAGAGAAGGCGAAAATCTGAAGCAGAATCGCTGAAAATCTGAACAAATCTGGCAATGGCGACGAGCCGCAGGAGAAGATAGCGGCCTTGCTGAGGGCAAAGAGAGAGGAAAAGGGAGAGAGAATTAAGGGAGACGAGAGAGGGTTGAGGGAAAAGTTGAAGGATTAATTGTAAATATTTGTACTTTGCTATACATATATAAAAAGTGACTATAAATAATAATATTTTTAAAGTGTTTTGGCGTATTATAAATAGGGTGCATTATTTAGTTATAGCGTGTAAAATTTTCTAAAAAAATATTTTTTTGGACTAATACACTCATAACAGCTGTTAGCTAATTAGGCCCATCAGATAGCCTAACCCTAAAGCTTTAACATGTCTACACAAACACCACTATGATTGTTGGAAGGCATACTCCAAAAAAACTAAGGAAAGACTATGGTTTATTCTTTGCATCCATTGGGATAATTAGGCTATGTAACTAGCTAGGGAATTCATCTATCACGTGAGAATTTCCAACGATCAATAATCCGAGTCATGATTTCTACAAATAATTCGCTTCCACCAAGGAGAACTACCGTAAGTTTAGTGTTTGCTCATAATATGACACAAACCATTCATTGCATGGGCGAAAAACATCACGTTATATGTTGACCAATTCAAAATAAATGGGAGCCTTCGGAAACTACCATGTGTCGTCGATAGGATACAATGACCTAAACTCAAAGGGTCGATGTCGCGATAAGATAATGCGTCATCGACGAGGTTGAAGTGGCTCGATAGAAGACGAGGACGAGGATGAGCACTCTTTTTCGGAAAGCAGTAACGGCTAGTTCTTGGATCACTGTTCCCTAGAGAATATTCCAGCGAGTATTCTTCCCAATTGTACTATCTAGGGTTTTGTGGCCCAAGTATCTTTATAAATAGAAAGATATATAATTATAAGGGGATTGGACACTTTTTGTAAAGAACAATAATATGACATTCTCTGAAGATTCTCCCTTTATGATATACGTACAAAGTTCATCTTTGTGACGACCCAAAGGCGTCATCAACTATTTTTAATTAATTCTATGCTTTTGAGGCATTGAAAACCTAATTTAGAGTCACCTCGATTTACGTGCACAATCCGGGCACGTATCCGGAAAGCTTAAATATGAAATTCTGTGAAAAATGCTAAGTTTTGATATTAAAATGAATAAATTTGACTTTAGTCAATATTTTGGGTAAACGGACCCGGACCCGTAATTTGACAGTTCTGAAGGGTATATAGGAAAATATGGGACTCAGACATATGCCCGGAATCGAATTTTGAGGTCCCGAGCCCGAGAAATAAATTTTTAAAAGAAATTATTTTTCTGAAATGTTTTAGAAAATTGGAAATGAAACTTGATTAGAAAGCGATAGTATCGGGCCCATATTTTGGTTCCGACGCCCCGTACAGGTCTTATATGTGTTTTAAGTCCTTCCTGTAAAGTTTGGTAAAAATCGGACGTTGTTTGACGTGTTTCAGACTTGGAATCCAATATTTGAAACTTGATGAAGTTTTGGCAAAATTCTTGATTTTGAGGTTTGATTCATTATTTTTGATGTTATTTAGGCGATTTGATCGCACGGATAAGTTTGTATGATGTTGTGAGTTAGTTCATGTGTTTGGTTAGGAGCCCCGAGGGCTCGGGTGTATTTCGGAAGGTTTAGACTGAGTAAAAAGTTACAAAAATAGTTGTCTTCTGTTGCACAGTGATTTCTTTTATGCGATCGCATAAGTAGGGCCGCGATCGCATAGAGCAAACTTCAGGGGTTCACAAATTGTTCTATGCGATCGCATTCTTCCCTCCGCGATCGCGCTGTGTAAAGCCCCAGCTTTCATTTTCTTCTATGCGATCACGTGTTATTGTCCGCGATCGCAGTGCTCAGCAAATCTACACTATGCGATCGCAACCTATTGTCTGCGATCGCAGTGCCCAGCAAACTTTACCCTATGCGATCGCAACCTAATGTCTGCGATCGCGTAGAATAAATCTACCCAGTTATTTTAAGTTCCAAAAACAGAACCCTTACAGGATTTTTACAAAATTTCCAAAGTTCCTTCTTCTCCAAAGCTCTAGGGCAATTTGTGAAGCATTTTCTCTCCACAACTTCTTGGGTAAGTAATCTCCAACTCGTTTTCTTCCATTTTCACCAACATCTATTAAATTCCTAGGCCTAAAATATGTGATTTAAGGTAGAAAATTTATTATTTGGGTAGAATTAGGACTTTTTTATTTTTCTTGATTTAGACCTTGTTTCGCGGTCGAATTTGAAAACAAATCATATATTTGGGCTCGTGGGTGAATGGGTGATTTGATTTTGATCCGAACCTCGTATTTTGACCAAGCGGGCCCGGGATCAATTTTTGAGTGTTTGGGAAAAATGATGGAAAAGCTATAATAAGGCATTGGGTTCGTATTATTTTAGCATTTATTGATGTATTGAAGTCATTATTGAATAGGTACAATTGAATTGGAGCCGAGTTTGAAAGGGAAGGCGGTTATTGAGGATTGATTTGATCGTGGAAGTTTGAGGTAAGTGTTTGGTCTAACCCTAGCTTGAGGGATTAGGAGTTGAGTCCTATTTGCTAAATGTTTTTTTGTTGAGTACGACGTATAGGCATGGTGACGAGTATCTATACGTTGGTGTCTAGCATGACCGTGAGTCTTAAATGGATAGTTGTTGTGTTCTTAAATGACACTTCAGATGCTTTAAATTGATGACTCTTGATATTGAGTAGATATTTAGTTTATTCTCGTGGACTTTATTTATGTTTGAGTACTGGTATTAATCGAGCTGAGTAAGAGTTGAGCTAGGATTTTGTTATAGCCGATTCTCCCTTGCCGGGATGGTTATTTTGATATTGTTGTTCCCTTGCCGGGAAATTATTATTATATTGCTTTTGTTTTTCTTGCCAGGATTTTATTGTGACTTTGTGTTGAATTGAAATGGGAGCGAGTGGTATGCCTACTACAAGTTATTGATTGAACTGAGGGCGGGTGGCACGCCTACCACAAGTTATTGATTGAAATGGGAGCGGGTGGTATGCCTACCACAAGATATTGATGAAATGGGAGAGGGTGGTACGCCTACCATGAAAACATCGAGAAATGGGATCGGGTTGCACGCCTGCTATGAGATGTGTACTGACAGTGAAATCTACTTTTATTTCCCTTATATGTGTTAAACTGTTGATTTTCCATTATTTTTCTTTGAAGTCCTGAATTATCTGTTGTCCCCGAAACATGTTTCCCTCCCATTAAAATGTTTATTCTTGCTTATTTTTCCGCTGTATATGAATATAACTGCACAGGTTTATGTGGTAGTCCTGTCTAGCCTCGTCACTACTTCGCCGGGGTTAGGCTAGGCACTTACCAGTACATGGGGTCGATTGTGATGATACTACACTTGGTGCTCTTTTGCACAGATCTAGGTACAAGACAATAACAGTAGTTCGGGAGTCTTCCTTCAGTCCACCGAGATACCAAGGTAGCCTTGCACGCGTCCGCAGGCTTGGCGTCTCCTCTATCTTATATTTCATTCTGTTATCTCATGTTTCGAGACAAACAATCTTATTTTTCCTTCAAACTGTTGTATTTAGTACTCTTAGTAGTCCGTGGATGTTGTGATACCAGTTTTTGGGTAGAGGTATATGATAATTTCCGTATTATTGCTCAGTTTATTAATTTAAGTCTTCCACTTAAATTTCATATTTTCGCTGTTATTCTAATATTTAACAATTGTTGATATGATTGGTAAAAAGAATTTGAAATGAAAGAGTTAGGAGTCTATGATTTGTGGCTTGCCTATCTTCTACGAGTAGACTCCATCACGACCCCGAGGGTGAGAAATCCGGGTCGTGACAAGTTGGTATCAGAGATCTAGGTTACATGGGTCTCACAACTCACGGACAAGCTTAGTAGAGTCTGAGTGATCGGTATTGAGACGTCTTTATTTACCCCCCCTAGAGGCTACAGAGTTAGGAAAAGTTTCACATTTGTTCTTTCTTGTCGTGCGGTTTGGTTTCTCAATGTTAGTTGAATTTCTACTCTGTTCGTTTGCAGATGGTGATAACACGCACTTCCTCATCTACCGATCAACAGTCTGAGCCCCAGGCATCTCCCACTAGAGGCAGAGGGCGAGGCCAAGGCCGTGCTAAAGGCTAAGGTAGGGTCAGAGCTCAACCCGGAGCAGCAACACCAGTGGTGGAGCCTCGGTTGACTTTGACGAGGAGGTTTCGGCCACAACCCCAGCAGTTTCGGTGGGCCCAGCTCAAGTCCCATAGGGGTTTATTGCTACCCCAATTCTTCAGGACACTCTAGTCTGATTGGTAGGTCTCATAGAGAGTGTCACCCGAGCAGGTTTACTTCCTGTAGCACCAGCAGTCTCTCAGGCTGGAAGAGGGGCCCAGACTCCTGCTACTCGTACTTCGGAGTAGGTAGCTCCCCCGATTCAGACTCTAGCAATTCAGCCAGTTGGAGCAGCTCAGACGGGTGTGGTAGCTCAGGCCGGTGATGGGGTAGCTATGTCTGCCGATGCTTTGTGGAGGCTGGATAGGTTCACCAAGCTCTTCATTACTACCATCAGCGGTGCACCTACCGAGGATCCTCAGGATTATTTGGATAGTTGCCACGAGGTTCTTTGGAACATGGGTATTGTTGAGACCAATGTGGTTGATTTTGCTACATTTTGGTTGTCTGGATCCGCCAAGACTTGGTGGAGGGATTATTGCTTTGCTAGACCAGCAGGGTCACTGGAGAAATTTCTCCCTATTACATAGCGAGAGGCCTATCGGAAGCAGTTCGAGCATCTCCAGTAGGGATTTATGACAGCCACCCAGTACGAGACCAGGTTTATTGATTTGGCTCAACATGCTCTTGTTATACTTCCCACTGAGAGGGATAGAGTGAGACGGTTTATTGATGGACTCATTCAGCCTATTCGTCTTGAAATGGCTAGAGAGGCTGGGAGCGAGATATCCTTTCAGGAGGCGGCTAATATGGCCCGGAGGATTGAGATGGTATTGTCATAGGGGGTAGTAATAGGGCAGATAAGAGACCCCATCATTAAGGTAGGTTTAGTGGTGCCTCGTCTGGAGGCAGAGATTCGTATGATATGGGTCATCCTTCTAGGTCTTTCCAGTTAGCTCTCCAGGTTTCTCACGGTGCCTCAGGTGGCCGTGGTTCTCACATGAAGTATTCCGATTAGCAGTCCTTTAGTGCACCACCAGCACCTATTAGTGCACCACCGCTTCAGAGTTTCTAGGGTCATCATCCCCAGCAGTCGAGGGCTTGTTTTACTTGTGGCAACAAGAGGCACATTGCTAGTTATTTCCCTTACGCACCATGGTTCAGGAACCGAGTGTTCCACAGCCCGCCTAGCCAGTTAGAGGTGGGGGTAAAGGTGCTAGACGTGAAGGTAGAGGTCATAGAGGTGGAGCTCAGACCGCCAGAGATGGAGGCCAGCCAGCAACAGGCCGACCCAGAGAGGTAGATCAGAGTGGTAGGGCCCAACCCTGATGTTATGCTCTTCAGAGCCAGGCCCGAGGCAGACACTTCAGATGTGGATATTACATGTATGATTTTTGTTTGTGATAGAGATACTTTAGTGTTGTTTGATCCGGGGTCTACGTATTCGTATGTATTATCTTATTTTTCCCCGTATTTGGTCATGCCTAGTGATGCATTAGGTATTCCTATTTATGTGTCTACACCGGTAGGTGACTCTATTGTGGTCGATCAAGTCCATCGTTATTGTGTTGTGGTGACTTGGGGGTCTTGAGACTCGTGTATATTTATTGCTTTTAGACATGGTTGACTTCGATATTATATTGGGGATGGACTGGTTATCACCCTATCACGCTATCATGGACTGCCATGCCAAGACTCTGACCTTAGCTTTATCGGGTATGCCTCGTTTAGAGTGGAGAGAGACTCCTGGACATTCTACCCGCAGTGTTATATCATGTGTGAATGCTTGGTGTATGGTCGAGAAGGGGTGTTTGGCCTATTTAGCCTATGTTCGCGATTCCAGTGATGAGGTTCCCTCTATTGATTCTGTGCTCGTTGTCTGTGAGTTCCCTGATGTTTTTCCTTCAGACCTGCCGGGTATGCCACCCGACGGGGATATTGATTTCTGCATTTATCTGGTGCCGGGCACTCAGCCCATTTCTATCCCGACATATCTTATGTCCCCGCCGAAGTTGAAAGAATTAAAGGAACAATTGTAGGATTTGCTTGAGAAGGGTTATATTAGACCTAGTGTCTCACCTTGGGGTGCGACGGTGTTATTTGTCAAGAAGAAGGATGGGTCAATGAGAATGTGTATTGATTACTGGTAGTTGAACAAGGTAACGATTAAGAATAATTATCCGCTACCGAGGATTGATGATTTGTTCGACCAGCTTCAGGGTGCCAGGGTATTTTCCAAGATTAACTTGCGATCTGGCTACCATCAGTTGAGGATTAGGGCATCAGATGTCCCTAAGACAACTTTCCACACTCGGTACGAGCATTATGAGTTCTTGGTTGTCATTCGGTTTGACAAATGCCCCAGCAACTTTCATGGACTTGATGAACCGAGTGTTCAGGACTTATTTGGATTCATTCGTGATAGTCTTCATTGATGATATATTGATTTATTCCCGCAGCCATGAGGAGCACGAGCAACACCTTAGAGTGGTTCTTCAGACTCTGAGGGATAGTCGGTTATATGCTAAGTTCTCGAAATGCGAATGCTAGTTGGGTTCAGTTGCATTTTTGGGTCATGTTGTATCAGCAGAGGTTATTAAGGTGGAACCAAAGAAGATTGAGGCAGTCAAGAACTGGCCCAGACCAGCATCAGCTACAGAGATACGGAGTTTCTTGGGGTTGACATGCGACTATCGACGGTTCGTGGAGGGGTTTTCATCTATTGCAGCCCCGATGACTAGATTGACCCAGAAGAGTGCCCAGTTCAGATGGTCGAATGAGTGTGAGGCGAGCTTTTAGAAGCTCAAGACAGCTCTGACTACAGCACCGGTGTTGTTTTTTCCCACAAGTTCAGGGCCTTATACAGTTTATTGTAATGTATCCCGTGTTGGGCTTGGAGCAGTGTTGATGCAGGATGGCAAAGTCATTGCCTATGCTTCGAGGTAGTTGAAGATTCATGAGAAGAACTATCCGGTTCATGATTTGGAGTTGGAAGCCATAGTTCACGCATTGAAGATTTGGAGGAATTATCTAAATGGCGTGGCATGTGAGGTGTTCACGGATCACAAGAGTCTTCAATACTTGTTCAAGCAAAAGGAGTTGAATTTGAGGCGGATGAGGTAGTTGGAGTTATTGAAGGATTAGGATATCACCATTCTATATCATTCGGGGAAGGCCAATGTGGTGGCTGATGCATTGAGTAGGAAGTCAGCCAGTATGGGTAGTCTTGCTTATATTTCGGTCGGTGAGAGGCTGCTTGCTTTGGATGTTCAGTCCTTAGCCAATCAGTTCATGAGGCTGGATATTTCTGAGCCCAGTCGTATGTTAGTTTGCACGGTCGCTCATTCTTCATTATTGGAGCGTATCCGTGATCGACAGTATGATGATCCCCATTTGTGTATCCTTAGAGACACAGTGCAGCGTGGAAGTACCAGGCATGTTACCTTAGATGATGATGGAGTCTTGAGATTACAAAGTTGAGTATGTGTGCCCAATGTGGATGAACTCTAAGAGTTTATTTTAGAGGAGTCCCATAGCTCTCGAAACTCTATTCATCCGGGTGGCTCAAAGATGTATCAGGATTTGCGTCAGCATTATAGGTGGCGTATAATGAAGAATGATATCGTAGCATATGTGGCTCAATGTTTGAATTGTCAGCAGGTTAAGTATGAGCATCAGAGGCATGGTGGTTTATTTCAGAGGATTGAGCTTCCCGAGTGGAAGTGGGAGCGGATCACTATGGACTTCGTTACTAGACTTTCGCTGACTCGGAAGAAGTTCGATGCAATTTGGGTCATTGTTGATAGGCTGACCAAGTCAGCATATTTTATTCCTGTGGCAGTCTCCTATTCTTCTGAGAGGTTGGCTGAGATTTATATCCGGGAGATTGTTCACCTTCATGGTGTGCCCGTATCTATCATTTCGGACCGGGGTATTCAGTTTACCTCGCGCTTCTAGAGAGCAGTTCAGCGAGAGTTGGGCACACGGGTTGAGTTGAGTACAACATTTCATCCCCAGATGGATGGTCAGTCCGAACGGACTATTCAGATTTTGGAGGATATGCTCCGAGCTTGTGTTATTGATTTTAGAGGTTTGTGGAATCAGTTCTTTCCTTTAGCGGAGTTTGCCTACAACAACAGCTACCAATCGAGCATCCAGATGGCTCCTTATGAGGCCTTATATGGTAGGAGGTGTCGGTCTCCGGTTGGATGGTTTTAGCCGGGAGAGGCTCGGTTGTTGGGTACAGATCTGGTTCAGGAGGCCTTGGACAAGGTCAGGATCATTCAGGATAGGCTTCGTTCAGCTCAATCTAGGCAAAAGAGCTATGCAGACCGCAAGGTTCGAGATGTGCCTTTTATGGTTGGTAAGCGGGTATTGCTCCGACTGTCGCCTATGAAAGGCGTGATGAGATTTGGGAAGAAGGGCAAGCTTAGCCTTAGGTTCATCGGTCCGTTTGAGATTCTTGATCAAGTGGGAAAGGTGGCTTATAGACTTACTTTGCTGCCGAGCATATCAGCCGTACATCCAGTGTTTCATGTGTCCATGCTTCGGAGGTATCATGGTGATCTAGCCCACGTGTTAGATTTCAGCATTGTCCAGTTGGACAAGGACTTTTCTTATGAGGAGGAGCTGGTAGCTATTCTAGACCGGCAGGTCCGTCAGTTGAATTCAAGAGTTTCCCTTTTGTTTGTGTTTAGTGGAGAGGTCACCCTCCTGAGGCATCAAATTGGGAGTCTGAGTCTTATATGCGGAGCCGTTATCCTCATCTTTTCCCTGACTCAGGTACTTCCTTCTTTTGTCCGCTCGAGGATGAACGGTTGTTTTAGAGGTGGAGAATGTGACGACCCAAAGGGGTCATCACCTGTTTTTAATTAATTCTGTACTTCCAAGGCCTTGAAAACCTCATTTAGAATTGCCTCGATTTGCATACACAGTCCGGGCCCATAGCCGGAAAGCTTAAATATGAAATTCTGTGAAAAATGCTAAGTTTTGATATTTAAACGAATAAATTTGACTTTGGTCAATATTTTATGTAAACGGACCCGGACCTGTGATTTGACGGTTTCGGAGGGTCCGTAGGAAAATTTAGGAATCGGGCGTATGTCCGGAATCAAATTTTGAGGTCCCGAGCCCGAGAAATGAATTTTTAAAAGAAATTATTTTTCTGAAATGTTTAAGAAAATTGGAAATGAAATTTTATTAGAAAGCGATGGTATCGGGCCCGTATTTTGGTTCTGGCACCCGGTACAGGTCTTATATGTGTTTTAAGTCCTTCCTGTAAAGTTTGGTTAAAATCGGACGTCGTTTGACTTGTTTCGGACTTGGAATCCTAAATTTGAAACTTGATGAAGTTTTGGAAAAATTCTTGATTTTGAGGTTTGATTCATTGTTTTTGAGGTTTAGGCGATTTGATCGCACAGATAAGTTCGTATGATATTGTTGAGTAAGTTCATGTGTTTGGTTAGGAGCCCCGAGGGCTCGGGTGTGTTTTGGGTGTGTTTCGTAAGGTTTAGACTTAGGAAAAAGTTGCAGAAATAGCTATCTTATGTTGCACAGTGATTTCTTCTATGTGATCGCATAAGTAGGGCCGTGATCGCATAGAGCAAACTTCAGGGGTTCACAAATTGTTCTATGCGATCGCATTCTTCCCTCCTCGATCGCATTGTGTAAAGCCCCAGCTTTCATTTTCTTCTATGTGATCACAGTGCTCAACAAATCTACACTATGCGATCGCAACCTGTTGTCCGCGATCTGTGATGACCCAAAATATCATCATTAAATTAAATAATCATCTCGGTGTTTTAACACCTTGAAAAGCGCTATCAATAATTTCTCGACTTGCAAGCACAGTCCGTATAATTTTCCGAAAGGTTTTAATGTGAAAATCGATTAAATTGTGAACTAGAGCTTTAAAAAAACTCAATTGAGTTGACTTCGGTCAACATTTTGAGCAAACGAACCCGGATAAAAGTTTTGACCATTCCGATAGTTCCGTATCGTGAATTGGGACTTGGTCATATGCCCGAAAGCGAATTTGGAGATCCCAAGAACAAATTATCGCCATTTAAAGGAATCTAGAAATCTAAGGCTAAACATTTCTTAAGTTTGACCGAAGAGTTGACTTTTTTATATCGGGGTCGGAATCCAGTTCTGAAAATTTTTTTAGCTTTGTTATGTCATTTATGACTGTCGTGCAAAATTTGAAGTCAATCGGACTTGATTTGATAAGTTTTTGCATCAAATCTAGAAGTTGAATGTTCTTAGTTTCATTAGGCTTGAATTGAGGTGTGACTCGCGGTTTTAGCATTTTTTTTATGCGATTTGAGGTTTCGACTAAGTCCGTATCATGTTTGAGGACTTGCTGGTGTATTTTGTTGAAGTCTCGAGAGCCTCTGGTGGATTTCGAAAGATTAACGGATATAAAAGGCTGTTGAAATTTTCTGGGCATTTTCTGCATTTTTTTTCGCACGTGTGAACAGTGACCGCACCGGCGTGAACAGTATCCATGTACAATCCCACATACAGTACACATGAACAGTATCTGTGAACAGTCCCATGAACAGTACCTGTGAATAGTGCCATGCACAGTACCTATGAACAGTGCCCGATGAACAGTTATCTTGAACAGTACCCTCTGTGAACAGTAAAAACGCATGAACAGTACCCGAACATTTTTCTGGACAGAACTCTAAGTTCTGAAATTTGGACAAAGTGCCATTTTCAAGTTTTTGCCGAATTGGTGCTCGAGGAGAGGCGATTTTCGAGAGATTTTCAGAGAAAACAACAGGGTAAGTATTCATAACTTAATTTTGGTTAGATTACCCAAATCTATTACTATTTTTGGCATTAAATCTGTGAATTTAGTTGGAAGAGTTTGAAAACCCTCTGGGATAGATTTGAGGATTTGAGGGTCGAAATATTATCTAAATTTAGTAATCTTGATATGGTTAGACTCATGGTTGGATGAGGTTTCATATTCCGTAATTTTTATCGGGTTACGAGATGTGGCCCCACGGGCGAATTTTTAGTGCAATTTTGGATTTTTAATGGAAAATGTAGAACTTCGTATGGAATTAATTTCTATAATTTTTATTGACTGAATCGAATTGTTTGTGACTAGATTTGAGAATTTCGGGCACGAATTCGCGAGGCAAAGACTTGTTGGAATTTTGAATTGGTTGCAAAGCGAGGTAAGTGTTTGGTCTAACCTTAGCTTGAGGGATTAAGAGTTGTGTCTTATTTGGTACATTTTAATTGTGGAGTACGACTTATAGGCAAGGTGATATGTTGGTGTCAAGTATGCACGTGAGTCTTGTATTATAATTGTTATGACTCCGTTGTGATTTATTGCACTTCATATGTTATTGTTTTGATATTATTGTTCCCTTCCCGGGATATTATTAAAATATTATTATTCCCTTGCCGGAATATTATTGAAATATTATTGTTCCCTTGCCAGGATGTTATTGTTTTGATATTATTGTTCCCTTTCCGGGATGTTATTGTTTTGATATTATTGTTCCCTTGCCGGGATATTATTGAAATATTATTGTTCCCTTGCCGGAATATTATTGAAATACTATTGTTCCCTTGCCGGAATGTTCTTGTTGTGATATTATTGTTCCCATGCCGGGATGTTATTATTTTGATATTATTGCTCCTATTCCGGGATATTATTGAAATATTCGGGATGTTGTTATATTGCTCTTGTTCCCTTGCCGAAATTATTTGTGATTATTTATTTGTTGGTTTGTAAATGGGAGCGGGTGGGACACCTACCACAAGATATAATGAAATGAGAGCGGGTGGTACGCCCACCACAAGATATAGTAAAATGGGAGCAGGTGGTACGCCTACCACAAGATATAATGAAATGGGAGCGGGTGGTACGCCTACTACAAGATACATGAAATGAGATCGGGTTGCACGCCGCAATAATTATTAAATATTTGGATCGGGTTGCACGTCGCAACAATTAGTATATATTTGGATCGGGTTGCACGCTGCAACAACTATTAAATATTTGGATCGGGTTGCACGCCGCAACAATTATTAAATATTTGGATCGGGTTGCACGCTGCAACAATTATTATATATTTGGATCGGATTGCACGCCGCAATAATTATTAAATATTTGGATCGGGTTGCACGCCGCAACAAGAAAGATTAAAAATGAATTTTTATTCTTTTGGTGAGGACGTGAGTTAAAGCACGAAGGGTGGTGTCGTGCACTTCCTATTTGTTGTGTTTAATTGTTGTTATCAATTCAAGTGTTTTAACGGTTAAGAATTTTTTCTTATTGTTGTGATCCTTTGTGTTTGAATCCGTATTGTTTTCAATACCTCGCCACATTTATATATAGCTTCCAATACTTCAAATTTCAATAATTGTTACATTTTTAACTCAAGGGATTCCTCAACTAAATTTTCCTTAAACCGTTTGAGGTTGTACCTTACTAAAAAATGGAATTTCTACTATGTATTGATTTATTGATTTCTCGTATTAAAGGTAATGATTCATTTTATTTTGTACTTTAATTGAAAATGGTATTTTCTTTATCAAATGATTTCAAAAAAAGAATAACTCCATCTTTTCTTATTGATATCCTAATTGAACTGGAAGTTGTACTCTACTTTATGTTAAGTGAATGAGGCTCCTTGAATATATTCTTAATTGTATTGGGTATGGAACCTATGAAGCGAGCAACATGAGAACATTGTTGTGCAATGTGAGACAGAAATATGTGGGCACAAGGTGTCGGGGAAAATATTATAGTTTTATTTAATAGCACATGAGTTGTCCGTGCGGTTGTAATATAAATATGGGCACGAGATGCCGTAAAAATATGAAAGTGGGTTGAGACCTATATTATTATGATTATGAAATGAGGCGTCACAAGGTGATATTTACTCAAAAGAATTATATTCGAAAGATGCTTATTTGAAAGATAGTTATTTGAAGGAAATATATTCGAAATATATATTCATTGAAAAACATATTATCTCAAAGATTATTACTTGAAGAATTTAAAGGCGAAAGACTTATATTTCAAGGACTTCATTAATTGATTGTACTTGTATTTATTATTTGTTGAGAAACAATTATGTTGTCTTTGTTCCCTGCTATTGATATCACTGGTTGATCATTGTTGTCATCACTATTATCTGCTTCCTATTATTTTGTACGCTATCTTGCACAAATTTATTTGGTAGTCTGGTCCTAGCCTCGTCACTACTTCGCCGAGGTTAGGCTAGGCACTTACCAGCAAATGGGGTCGGTTGTGCGGATACTACACTTCTGTACATTTTTGTGTGTACATACCCAGGTATTTGATCGTTAGTAGCTATTCGTAGCGGTGGAGACTCAAGGTAAACCTGCTGCAGCGTTCGCAGGCCTCGGAGTCACCTTCAATTGTACTTATTTCCATTTGTTCCTTTTGTTCGGAACAGTGATGCATGTATTTTGTATAACTACTGTTAGAAAAGATTATGACTTGTACTACCGGTTTTGGGAATGGTAAATTGTTTAGAGAAATTTCATTTTAAGTTAATAAATATTAATGTTATTTCAGTTAATGTTAGGCTTACCTAGTTTCGAGACTAGGTGCCATCACGACTCCCGAGGGTGGGAAATTCGGGTCGTGACAAATTGGTATCAGAGCTCTAGGTTCATAGGTGCTACATGTCATAAGCGAGTTTAGTAGAGTCTTGCGGATCGGTACGGAGACGTCTGTACATATCTTCGAGAGGCTACAGAACTAGTAGGAATAAAATTCCCACTTCATTCATTCTTTATCGTGCGACATTTATTCAGCTTGAAACATATATCTTATGTTCTTTTGCATCCACTCATGTATGGAATTGTGCACTGCGCCAATGGTTTGTGATACCGTACAAGGTTTATAAGAGAGACATGGCTGCTTAACCATTATTACCATGTGTCGTTCAGAATCCAAGATATGGAAGCGCAAAGAGATCTCTCAGTTGTTCGCATGGGGGTGCATCAGATTTTGACATCTGGTTGATAAGTACAATCTTAATAAGTACAATATATATATATATATATATATATATATATATATATATATATATATATAGACTATGTGTTTCGTATGAGATTTCTATTTGGCGAATATTATTTACTAGCAAGCCGAGACACTGGAGGAAGTGAGTTTAATTGTCATGAGGATGACAAGTGCCAAGCAAATGGATTGAAGTGTCTTATGACTGGTATCGTACGACCGGTGAGGGTTAGTATTGTGGATCGTCGGGAATGTGTTCTATGATATCGCACCAAGTGAGGGGAGTCTACTATCAACGATCAAATTGCAGGGTCATGTGTTATACCAATTTTGGCCTAAGATGTATTTATGTGGTATTGAAAGGTTTTCCAAAACTTGTATATGATCAAGAGCTGATATTTGAATGGGATGATGATGAGACTTGAATATTCCCGCGTCCTTAATAATTCTACATTTCAATATCAGCAGGGTCATGGAAACCTATTCAGTATACTCGTAATGCTTATGTTAATCACAACACTCACATGGGGCAGTCATATTTTAATGTACCAGTGTCATGGAATTTCCTCCAACGGTTATTTAAGTTATCCGGTACAGACTCAGTATGAGTAGTTGAATTGCGGATGGGTTGTTATAAAAATGATGATACTAGGAACATCCTGAGAAATTATCCTAGACTTGGGAGAGACATATTTCGTCAAAGCACTCAGGCTACGTGCCCCATTGCCGTTACTACTCTACTTACATGACCAACCATAGGTAGGGGTCAGAATGTTAGAGGTGGAGGTGAGACTCCTAGAGGTAGAGACCTAGTCCGTTGATATATTTTCTATGGTATGGCTGAGGTTGCTACACCAGACGGTATCGTTATAAGTACGGTCTCGAATTAGTATAAAGTCAAATTTCCTTAACTTGATTCGATTTTGAGTATCGAGGAAAGTTCTCCTATTGTGCTCCACTTATGAGTGAGCTTCGTAATTCTTAAATCTACATATTTGAATATTTATGTTGGGAGATTATATGGAGATAGCCATATCTATCATTATGTGTTGCTCACTAAAAATAGTTGTGAGGCTAAAAGTGACTTTTGTTAATCAATTCGATGAGTTTGATGTAATTTTTAAATAATTGATTTTAGTTGTAAATTATATACCCTACCGGTATGAGGGATCATTTTATGTTGTGATTTTATATAACCAAAATTGTTTTTGAAGGAAGGAAGAAAGGAAACGGAAAATTTTAGTTGGCACAATGTGCAAAATACTTGTGATTTAGAGTTGAGGATGAGATCCTCACATTTTTATATGACATGAAATATTTAAATCGGGCTACAAGCTGAGGTGGATGTTATATAAGGACGAGGTCCTGGTGGTGAAAATTTATGTGTTTAAATTCCCCTTTTGTGAAATTAAAAAAAAAATTAAATTATAGTACTTATTGGGAGTCATGCCTATAAGGCTTATTTGAAAATTCTCGTATGAATATATATATGCATAATTTGCCAAATTTGTATTGTAACTATTGAGTTTATCCTACAAGATGAGTGCTCAGGTGACGTTAATTGTGAATCGTTAATCTTGGTATGTAATTATGAGATCTTCATACTACGTTATTAGTAAAGTGAAATCTTGAAACAAGAATTTATTAACGTGAAGTTAATTGGCAATTTTGTAATCGATTATGTACAACTATTAAAACCAGAGATGTGGTTAAGGTCATACATATGATGTGTTTCATGTCGAAATATCTTTATGATAATGTCGTGCTTGTAATGTGGAGGTTAGTGTTATTGATATATACTTTGTGGTACTTTGTCGGGTTGTGAAAATATTGTTAGGAGTTGTTTTGGTATTACTCTGACAGGTGGATAGGCCCAATTATATGGAAGACTCTGCTGAAATTTCTGAAAAATTTGGGAGTTAGAAAAATTTGGGATATTGAGATGTGCAAAGAAAGAGATAAATTACATTATGAGTTTGAGGACGTATTTTACTTCTCATTTGAGGACGAATAACCCTAAGTGGGGGAGAATATAATACCCCATATTTGATGGGTGCGTAAGCACGAGTTGCTACAGCCAGTCGAGACTAATATCGTGTGTTGACGTGAAAATCGGACCTTTCTGAAAATGATTGGAGTGTAAGAAATTTAGTCTTCAGGTTTACAAATATGGATAAAGGCAATAATCAATTGAAATGGTGTTATCAGACTTATATTGAATACGGTAATATGGGATCAACCGCGAGTATATGTGTAAAAGTAAAATCATCAATTTGGAAACCTCAGAAAAAAAAATCTTAGTACGTTCGAGGATGAACGTTTGTTTTAGAGGCGGAGAATGTGATTTCCCAAACTATCATCATTAAATTAAATAATCATCTCAGTATTTTAACACCTTGAAAAGTGCTATCAATAATTCCTCGACTTGCAAGCGCGGTCCGCATAATTTTCCGGAAGGTTTTTATGTGAAAATGGATTAAATTGTGAACTAGAGCTTTAAAAAAACTCAATTGAGTTGACTTCGGTCCACATTTTAAGCAAACGAACCCGGATAAAAGTTTTAACCATTCCGGTAGTTCCGTATCGTGAATTGGGACTTGTTCATATGCGCGAAAGCGAATTTGGAGATCCCAAGATCAAATTATCGTCATTTAAAGTAATCTAGAAATCTAAGGCTAAACATTTCTTAAGTTTGACCGAAGAGTTGATTTTTTGATATCGGGGTTGGAATCCAGTTCTGAAAATTTTCATAGCTTCGTTATGTCATTTATGACTTGTGTGCAAAATTTGAAGTCAATCAGACTTGATTTGATAGGTTTTTGCATCGAATATAGAAGTTGAATGTTCTTAGTTTCATTAGGCTTGAATTGAGGTGTGACTCGCGGTTTTAGCATTTTTTTATGCGTTTTGAAGTTTCGACTAAGTCCGTATCATGTTTGAGGACTTGCTGGTGTATTTTGTTGAAGTTCCGAGAGCCTCGGGTGGATTTCGAAAGATTAACGGATATAAAAGGCTGCAGAAATTTTTTGGGCATTTTCTGCATTTTTTGCACGTGTGAACAGTGACCGCATCGGCGTGAATAGTGATCGCACCGGCGTGAACAGTATCCGTGTACAGTCCCGCATACAGTACACATGAACAGTATCTGTGAACAGTCCCATGAACAGTACCCTGTGAATAGTGCCATGCACAGTACCTATGAACAGTGCCAGGTGAACAATTATCTTGAACAGTACCCTGTGAACAGTAAAAACGCGTGAATAGTACCCGAACATTTTTCTGGACAGAACTCTAAGTTCTGAAATTTGGACAAAGTGCCATTTTCAAGTTTTTGCCGAATTGGTGCTCGAGGAGAGGCGATTTTCGGGAGATTTTCAGAGATAACAACAGGGTAAGTATCTTAACTTAATTTTGGTTAGATTACCCGAATCTATTACTAATTTTGGCATTAAATCTATGAATTTAGTTGGAAGAGTTTGAAAACTCTCTCGGATAGATTTGAGGATTTGAGGGTCGAAATATTATCTAAATTTAGTAATTTTGGTATGGTTAGACTCGTGGTTGGATGAGGTTTCATATTGCGTGATTTTTGTTAGGTTCCGAGACATGGGCCCCACGGGCGAATTTTTAATGCAATTTCGAATTTTTAATGGAAAATATAGAATTTCATATGGAATTAATTCCTATAATTTTTATTGACTAAATTAAATTGTTTGTGACTAGATTTGAGAATTTCGGGCACGAATTCGCGAGGCAAAGGCTTGTTGGAATTTTGAATTGGTTGCAAAGCGAGGTAAGTGTTTGGTCTAACCTTAGCTTGAGGGATTAGGAGTTATGTCTTATTTGGTACATGTTAATTGTGGAGTACGTTGTATAGGCATGGTGATATGTTGGTGTCAAGTATGTCCGTGAGTCTTGTATTATAACTGTTACGACTCCGTTGTGGTTTATTGCACTTCATATGTTATTGTTTTGATATTATTGTTTCCTTGCTGGGATATTATTAAAATATTATTATTCCCATGCCGGAATATTATTGAAATATTATTGTTCCCTTGCCAGGATGTTATTATTTTGATATTATTGTTCCCTTGCCGGGATGTTATTGTTTTGATATTATTGTTTCCATGTCAGGATATTATTGAAATATTATTGTTCCCTTGCCGGAATATTATTGAAATATTATTGTTCTCTTGCCGGGATGTTATTGTTTTGATATTATTGTTCCCTTACCGGGATGTTATTATTTTGATATTATTTTTCCCTTGCCGGGATATTATTGAAATATTCGTGATGCTGTTATATTGCTCTTGTTCCCTTGTTGGGATTATTTGTGATTATTTATTTGTTGGTTTGTAAATGGGAGCGGGTGGGACGCCTACCACAAGATATAATGAAATGGGAGCGGGTGGTATGCCTACCACAAGATATAATGAAATGGGAGTAGGTGGTACGCCTACCCCGAGATACATGAAATGGGGTCGGGTTGCACGACGCAATAATTATTAAATATTTGGATCAGGTTGCACGCCGCAATAATTATTATATATTTGGATCGGGTTGCACGCCACAATAATTATTAAATATTTGGATCGGGTTGCACCGCAACAATTATTATATATTTGGATCGGGTTGCACGCCGCAACAATTATTAAATATTTGGATCGGGTTGCACGCCGCAACAAGAAAGTTTAAAAGTGGATTTTTATTCTTTTGGTGAGGACGTGAGTTAAAGCACGAAGGGTGGTGTCGTGCACTTCCTGTTTGTTGTTTTTAATTATTTTTATCAATTCAACTGTTTTAACGGTTCAGAATTTTTCCTTATTATTGTGATCCTTTGTGTTGGAATCCGTATTGTTTTTAATACTTCGCCACATTTATATATAGCTTTCAATACTTCAAATTTTAATAATTGTTACATTTTTAACTCAAGCGATTCCTCAACTAAATTTCCTTAAACCGTTTGTGGTTGTACCTTACTAAAAAAATGGAATTTCTACTATGTATTGATTTATTGATTTCTCGTATTAAAGGTAATGATTCATTCTATTTTGTACTTTAATTGAAAATGGTATTTTCTTTATCAAATGATTTTAAAAAAAATAACTCCATCTTTTCTTGTTGATATCCTAATTGAACTGGAAGTTGTACTCTACTTTATGTTAAGTGAATGAGGCTCCTTGAATATATTCTTAATTGTATTGGGTATGGAACCTATGAACCGAGTAACATGAGAATATTGTTGTGCAATGTGAGACAGAAATATGTGGGCACAAGGTGCCGGGGAAAATATTATAGTTTTATTTAATGGCACATGAGTTGTCCGTGCGGTTGTAATTCAAATATGGGCACGAGATGCCCTAAAAATATGAAAGTGGTTGAGACCTATATTATTATGATTATGAAATGAGGCGTCACAAGGTGATATTTACTCAAAAGAATTATATTCGAAAGATGCTTATTTGAAAGATAGTTATTTGAAGGAAATATATTCGAAATATATATTCATTGAAAAACATATTATCTCAAAGATTATTACTTGAAGAATTTAAAGGCGAAAGACTTATATTTCAAGGACTTCATTAATTGATTGTACTTGTATTTATTATTTGTTGAGAAACAATTATGTTGTCTTTGTTCCCTGCCATTGATATCACTGGTTGATCATTGTTGTCATCACTATTATCTGCTTCCTATTATTTTGTACGCTATTTTGCACAAATTTATTTGGTAGTCTGGTCCTAACCTTGTCACTACTTCGCCGAGGTTAGGCTAGACACTTACCAGCAAATGGGGTCGGTTGTGCGGATACTACACTTCTGTATATTTTTTTGTGTACATACCTAGGTATGTGATAGTTAGTAGCTATTCGTTGCGGTGGAGACTCAAGATAAACTTGCTGCAGCGTTCGCAGGCCTCGGAGTCACCTTCAATTGTACTTATTTCCATTTATTACTTTTGTTCGGAACAGTGATGTATTTATTTTGTATAACCACTCTTAGAAAAGCTTATGACTTGTACTACCAGTTTTGGGAATGGTAAATTGTTTATAGAAATTTCATTTTAAGTTAATAAATATCAATGTTATTTGAGTTATTGCTAGGCTTACCTAGTTTAGAGACTAGGTGCCATCACGACTCCCGAGGTTGGAAAATTCGGATCGTGACACGATCGCAGTGCCCAGCAAATTACCCTATGCGATCGCAACCTAATGTCCGTGATGGCGTAAAACAAATCTGCCCAGTTATTTTAAGTTCCAAAAACAGAACCCTTATGGGATTTTTATAAAATTTCCAAAGTTCCTTCTTCTTCAAAGCTCTAGGGCGATTTGTGAAGCATTTTCTCTCCATAACTTCTTGGGTAAGTAATCTGCACCTCATTTTCTTCCATTTTCACCAACATCTATTGAATTCCTAGGCCTAAAATATGTGATTTAAGGTAGAAAATTGGGTATTTGGGTAGAGTTAGGGCTTTTTGATTTTTCTTGATTTAGGCCTCGTTTCGGGGTTGAATTTGAAAACAAATCATATATTCGGGCTTGTGGGTGAATGAGTGATTTGATTTTGGTTTGAACCTCGTGTTTTGACCAAGCGGGCCAGGAGTCGATTTTTGAGTTTTTTGGAAAAATGATGGAAAAGCTATAATAAGACATTGGGTTCGTATTTTTTTAGCATTTATTGATGTATTGAAGTCATTATTGTATAGATACAATTGAATTGGAGCCGAGTTCGAAAGGAAAGGCGGTTATTGAGGATTGATTTGATCGTGGAAGTTTGAGGTAAGTGTTTGGTCTAACCCTAGCTTGAGGGATTAGGAGTTGAGTCTTATTTGCTAATTTCTTTTTGTTGCGTACGACATATAGGCATGGTGACGAGTATCTATACGTTGGTGTAGAGCATGACCGTGAGTCTTAAATTGATAGTTGTTGTATTCTTAAATGACACTTCAGATGCTTTAAATTGATGACTCTTGATATTGAGTAGAGATTTAGTTTATTCTCGTAGACTTTATTTATGTTTGAGTACTGGTATTAATCGAGCTGAGTAAGAGTTGAGCTAGGATTTGGTTATAGCCGATTCTCCCTTGCCGGGATGGTTATTTTGATATTGTTGTTCCCTTGCCGGGAAATTTTTATTATATTGCTTTTATTTTCCTTGCCAGAATTTTATTGTGACTTTGTGTTGAATTGAAATGGGAGCGGGTGGTACGCCTAGCAAGAGTTATTGATTGAACTGGGAGCGGGTGGTATGCCTACCACAAGTTATTAATTGAAATGGGAGCGGGTGGTACGCCTACCACAAGATATTGATGAAATGGGAGAGGGTGGTACGCCTATCATAGAAATATTGAGAAATGGGATTGGGTTGCACGCCTGCAACGAGATGTGTACTGACAGTGAAATCTGCTTTTATTTCCCTTATCCTTGTTAAACTCTTGATTTTCCATTATTATTCTTTGAAGTCCTGAATTATCTGTTATCCCCAAAGTATGTTTCCCTCCCATTAAAATATTTATTCTTGTTTATTTTTCCGCTGTATATGAATATAACTGCACAAGTTTATGTGGTAGTCCTGTCTAGCCTCGTCACTACTTTACCGGGGTTAGGCTAGGCACTTACCAGTACATGAGGTCGGTTGTGCTGATACTATACTATGTGCTCTTTTGCACAGATCCAGGTACCGAACAACAGTATTAGTTCGGGAGTCTTCTTTCAGTCCATCGAAACACCAAGGTAGCCTTGCACGCGTCTGCAGGCCCCGCGTCTCCTCTATCTTACATTTCATTTTGTTATCTCATGTTTTAAGACAAACAATGTTATTTTTCCTTCAAATTTTTGTATTTAGTACTCTTAGTAGCCCGTGGATATTGTGACACCGGTTCTGGGGTAGAGGTATATGATAATTTTCGTATTATTGCTCAGTTTATTAATATAAGTCTTCCGCTTAAATTTCATATTTCTGTTGTTATTATAATATTTAACGCTTGTTGATATGATATGTAAAAAGAATTTGAAATGAAAGAGTTAGGAGTCTATGATTTGTGGCTTGCCTAGCTTCTACGAGTAGGATCCATCACGACGTCGAGGGTGGGAAATCCGGGTCGTGATAACCTTTTTTACATCTTTATCTATCTTCCTCCCCCCCCCCAGTCCAAAGGGATTCAAATATTCAAAGGCTCATTATTATCCATCATTGTTAAAAGAATATTGGGGAATCTCACCTTTGTCGGGTGACCTCCATTTACTTATTTAATTAAATATCGTTTATTGTTATTTATTGCTATCTTCCATATTCCCGAGTCATTTATTCCACTATTATTGTTGTCATTTATTCTCATTCTACAACATAAGTGAGATATTTCTATAAATACACTTGGTCTATCAATTGGATATTAACATTAGCTAAGATTAACCCTATTTTATTATAAATCTAATTGTATAAACCTAGATCTAAATTTTTGTCATATATTTTGGCGTCATCTATGGAAATTTCTCATTCAATTTTTTGTTTCCATTGGATCTATAACTCACGTGTCCTCGTAGTCTAGCAAACCACAAAAGATTATTTGTTTTCTCTGTGTATAAAAAAATCCATGGCAGGTAACCAAGAAAATGAAACGAAAGCGACAAACAACGTCCCATTAACCGCATGAGTTTCATGAATGAAGAGTATGACACCCAAGATGAGGAGGTGACTCCCACGGCCTCCCCCAGACAAGGAAAGTCGCTTACGCCTTTCTGCAGCACAACCAAACCAAATGGGAAAGGAGCCTCTACATCCACGGGGAAGGGACACCACCCGCCGGTAAAAAAAAGCTCATCGAAGCATGATTGACTGATACTCTAGTCAGCGTGATCAGTGAACAATCACCGTGCACGACCACAGAAACCATGAGAGTCCATGCAGCATAACACATGAATGAATAGGACGACCAACTGAACCCTCCAACATTAGGTTACACTCACATGATCACTTACAGTGCAGGTGATAACATCCTCACCGCCGTGTTGAAAAGAATAGAAGAAATGAAAGACGATAACAAGGCACTTAAGGAAAAAATGAAAGAGCACTAAGAACTGGTAGAGAAATTACCAAGTGCCCCCAAATTGTAGCCAAAAAGGGATACTAGTAGGTTTGTGGAACAACCATACAACGAAGAAGAGACTCCACATGTCATACCAAAGACCTTCAAGATACCCCATATCTCAGAATCTACGACGGGACGGCCGATCTCGAAGATCATGTGACTTACTACGTTACCGCCGTGAAAGGCAACGACCTCACCAAAGAGCATGTGTCTACATCTTGCTGAAAACATTTGGTAAAAATCTCACTGGAGGGTTGTTGATATGGTATTCATATTTGCCAACTCATTCTATAGAAACATTCAAAGAGATAGATGATAAGTTCGTACAGCATGCCGCGGCCAAGAAAGATGAACGACATCTTTGCCATTAAGCAATCCCCAGGAGAGGGACTAACGGACTTCCTCGCCTGATTCAACAGGGTGAGGATGACCTTACTAAATGTCTCCCACGTGGACAATCTCAACGAGCAGAGGGAATAACTGTATGGAAAAAAATGTCATGTTAGATGTTGACCAAGTGAACATAAAGGGGAGCCTTCAAAAAAATGCCACATGTCGTCAATAGGATACAATGACCTGACCTTAAAGGGTCGATGTCGCGATAAGACAATGCATCATCGACGATGTCGAAGTGATCAATCGATAAAAGACAAGGATAAGGACGAGCGCTCCTTTTCGGAAAGCAGTAACTGTTAGTTCTAAGATTACTATTCCCTAGAGAATATTCCAGTTAATATTCTTTTCAGTTGTACTATCTAGGGTTTTGTGATCCATGTATCCTTAAAAATAGAATGATATGTGGTTATTAGGGGGGGTATGGATACTTTTTGTAAAGAACAACACATTAGTATTCTCTGAAGATTCTCCCTTTATCATGTATATACAAAGTTCACCGTTTTAAAATCTTTATCTATCTTTTCTTTCCCAATCCAAGAGGAATCCAAATATTCAAAGGCTCAATATTATCCATCATTATCAGAAGAATTATTGGAGAATCTCACCTCTGTCGAGGGACCTCCATTCACTTATTTATTGTTATTTATTGCTATCTTCCATATTCCTGAGTCATTCATTACACTATTATTATTGTCATTTATTGCCATTCAACATCACACGTGGGATATTTCTATAAATACACTTGGTTTATCCTTTAGATATTAATATTGGCTAATATTAACCCTATTTTATTATAAATTTGATTGTATAAACCTAAATCTATATTTTGGGCCATACATTCATATATATAGACATCATTGGAAAAAAGAATTGCGAGAAAACTAAAACTTCATTACCTACTAGCTAAAATGTTGTAATATAGCAACACTAATTTTAAAAAACTTACAAAACCTTGAACAAGTAATGAAATTACAGAAGGCAAAGTTTTGACACATATATATATAGTTTATCCTTTAAAATCAGTTTCATCACAAAAATAGAAAGAGAATGAGTGACCTCTCACTAAAAAAATAACCCAGTACCCACAACCATATTCCTCCAGAACCACCAAATAAACTCAATCCTCAAACCCCAAACACACCATCATACAAGGCAAAACTCCGATAGGATGAGTTATTCATTAACAACAATATCACTCCAGCAACGGAATATATTCCAACACAACCCATGGACATACAACAAACAAAATTGGATGCCACAAGCTCAGGGTTGATCACAGCCAATTTGAAGCGAATAACGCTGACTGAGGAGGATATTAATCATATGTACAGTCCTTGAAAATTCTCAGTTATCATAAAACTTATAGGTAAAAGGCTGGAGCATGACTATCTAAAAAAAATTACGATACATATGAAAAATTAATGAGAACTTTCCCCTTATTGATCTTGGGGAAGATTATTACACTGTCAAATTGGCCAGGGAAGAAAACATGACAAAAATACTGCACAATGGCCCCTGGTTTATTAATGGATTCTTTCTTTCTACTCAAAAATGGGTGCCAAGTTTTGTAGCCAAGGAGACACGCCAAAGTTATACAGCTGTGTGGTTCGTCTTCCCCAGTTATCCACTGAGTTTTATGATGGAATAATACTATCAAGAATAGGCAACTGCATCGAAAAATTGCTCAAAGTAGATGCATGCACTTCAGCCATATTAAGAGAAAGGTATGCTACGCTGTATGTAGAATTGCCCCTCGACCAACCAGTACAAAACTATCTCCTAATTGGGTAACACAAACAACCTATTTTATACGAAGGCAATGACATCTTATGCAAAACATGTGGCAAGCTAGGACACATAAGTCTGCGTTGTCCACAAAGCATCTCACCAATTACACGAAAAGAAGGCCAACCACACATTGAGCAACCAAAATCAAAAGCTGAGCAAGAAGGGGAATGGATGACAGTTTCTTTCCTTAGGAATGGCAAAGCTAAGATAGCCAATCAATGCACGCACAAGGATGGAGCAAATCTATCACAAGGTAAATGTTCGAATGTTTGATGCAGTGTCAGGTAAGTATCTCAATACTCAATATTTAAGTTACATTAACAAAACAAATTTTAACTAATATCCCTTATACTCAACCTAGCACACTACAATCTGTCCCTACTAATGATAAAAAGTATACCAATAAAAATCAAGTTGCTAAACAAAATGATGAGGGTGAAAGTAGTTTAGCCAAACCAGTGAAGAAGCACAAGGTTTTCGAAAAATTAGAAATCAATAAAGAAAATAAAAATTCTAGTATTTTACGTGAGGAACATGCTGTTATCCACGTGATAAGTGTCACAGGAAAAAGATCAAGTAATAATTAGTAAAGAAAATCATTTGCTTAATTCTATGGAAATGGATATCACCAATAACACAACCAATCAGGCAACCAAAGAAGTAATCAAGCACCCTACTAATACTAATACCTTAACTAACAACAATAATAACACTCCTTTCATGCATGCATGTCCCAACCCCCACGACCAATACTCCATACAACACTTGAAACACAAAAATAGACAAGTGGCGGAGGATATATCTATGCAAGATACCACACGCAACAACCTGCCCAAGCTATGCAAATAGAACCAATTATTAGTGGCACCCCCAATGACCTTACTACCACTCCTCCTATAAACACACCAGTCCACCAATATGGCCAGAACTCCACTAACACTAAGGAGGAGATATCGTCTACTACAACTAATTCATCTCTCTCGCAATTCAAATATGAACAACCATCCAAATCTCCCACCTCAACTCCACCCAAATTCGGTGATTTATGCCTAGCCTCGAAGCCCACCCAATCACATACTACAATCGTGGGGTGGAACTAGGGCTACAGGGCCATGCCTTAACCTTCAACATGGAGATCAATAGGCAGGAATCCATACTCATCATCCAGAACACTCATTTCCTAGCCCAGCTGATCTAAGAGGGGATGAGTTTATCCATGAACAATTATGTAAACCAAATGTGGATGAACAATATTCTTCAACCACTAGCCCCATCAATGAATCCCAACCTAGTTAACAACATGTAACAAATGTGGAAAATTCCACACCACCCAAACCAGCAAATCCTCCAAAATCTACCACTGAATCTTCCATTTTTTTATCCGAAGGATCTCATGCTCTTGAACCCAGTGTTCACACAATGGAATGCCCAGGCCATGCCCAATCAGCATCAAGACCCACAACCAGATCCAATGAACGAGAAATCACCACCACCAAACATGCCAAACCAAGAAGGGATACAAGAGGAAGGAGAGGAGATGGAAAACTTGCCACATTTGGAGGAGCCAGTGGTGGCTTTTTCAAGACTAAGCGTGGTAAAAATACTAATATTCAGGGAGATGCTCGAAAGGAAATCTATCTTCAATTGCCCAGTGACACTACACAAATGTTCACAGCACATTCGACCACCATGGGACCCAATTGTAGGGAAGAATGTAGTGATCTTAGTCCCATCCCTAAGGATGATTCCAAACAATACCCCCCCCCCCCCCCCC